>CM028141.1:23449961-23570664 GCA_016403345.1 Corylus heterophylla
GGTGATTGAACCTGCCCGATACCATGTTGAAAATAAGGTTGTATATTGAATTACACGTATAATGTAGATATATATAGACTAATAATACAGACCTAGTAGAATAAGGAAAGGTAAACCTAATAAACTTAGAATACCAAATAAAGTAAATAACAATAACATTATATTATCTAACAAGACAATATGAGATACAAGAAGTTAAAGGTGCTAGATTCATGAGTTGTTTTGCCCTAACAGCAATTTCTCTCTTTACATAAGCAACTAGTTGATTTGCAAGTTACTACTTGTCAAAAGGGACACGAATGGAGCTAAAATTAACGCGATCGACAAGTGTTATATCGTAGATAGTCAACGTTACCAGCTAATGTGTAAGTGTGCATATTATGCTATTTATAATTAGGGAAAAATATAATTTAGCCCCCGAAACTATCAAACTTTTGCATTTTAGCCACTCCGTTAGTCAAACCGCGGTTGGAAGGAATCGCAAAACGCGTCATTTCGTTACGTAAGTTACTAGAATGCCTTAAAAAAAAAAATCAATTTTAAAAGGGTTTAGGAAACGACGTCCACGGTAGCCGTTTCTTTGTTTTCTTCTCCATGCAACCCATAAATGAAGAAGAGAGCCTCGTCTACGATTGGAGAAAAAATGCTACAGATACTGACATGGGCAGACAAAAACAAAGAAAGCTTGCTTACCCGATGATGCAAAAAAATTTGTGACTCTAGAGAAGATCACCGGGACTAGCCCACTCGCCGAGACTTCCACGGATTCGGCGAAGGCTCCGATGGTTTTAAGGGTTCCTCCGACGTAGGTTAGTTCGCTGTAAAATCATTCATCCACACTAGATCGGTTCACTCTAGAGTTTCGTTGAGTGCTGTTGTTGATATTTCTAGGACAAACAGTGGCTGCCTGAGAGATCGAGAGAGAGGCATGGGTCGCCGTGACCCACGCGGGTCTGGCTGCTAGACCCAGTCGTGGGTCAGCAGACCCACGACGGGTCTCTAGCCAAGACCCGCTTGGGTCACTAGAGACCCACGGCATGGGTCAAATTAGAGGAAATGTTTTCTCCAATTTTCTGTTTTGGTACGTTCTCCTTCCCCTATTCCTCCTTTGTTTCTTAGGCTCTGTTCTGGATTTGTGCCTCTGTTTAGTGTTCCTCCTGTGTTTTTGGGTTGGGCTTTACCGGTAGGAAGTCTGGGCAATGTAAGTTTCTGTGGTTTGTTGTTTTGGCTTTTAGTTTGAGTTCAAATACTCAAATCCACATTCAAAAGCAAGGGAAATGGAAGGCATTTATAAAGAGTGAGATGAAGTCAGCAGAGATGGTGAAACTAAACAGAACTCCCAAGGCGAAACAATATCCGGACAACCACGTTGCGCCAACACTCTTTCCTCCAACGGAGGAGAACGACTTCTCAAGAGGGCACGTCTTAACGGCGATCGGTGGAGCCGTGGGATCACCGGGTTCAACCAAGAACACCGTGCGTATGTTCCTTGCCAAGAACCCGCCACCTTTGCCACATCGCCATGAAATCCGAACAAGGACGAAAACGAGAGTGAAAAGCTGCTGTGTGTGTAGGCACTAGAGTGAAAACGACGCGTCTCCTAAGCCCTTTTAAAATTGATTTTATTTTTTTAAAAGGGCATTCTAGTAACTTACAAACGAACGACGGGGTTTTGCAATTTCCGTCAAACGACGGTTTCAACTAACGGAGTGGCCAAAATGCAAAAGTTTGGTAGTTTTGGAGGCTACTTTATGACTTTTGGAACATCAGGGGCTAAATCGAAAACGGCTAGTAGTTTAGGAGGCTTTTTTATATTTTTCCCTTATAATTACACAAAAATATAACGACATGAAATTCATTTGTATTACTTTGCAACAAGCACAGACTGCACAGTTCCACTCTATCATATCATATGATTCAATATTCCACTTCTGGAGATTAACAGAAAGATAGATGCATGTTTCCTTTATTATTTATTCACACATTACTCAAGAAACCAGATTTTTCATAAACCCCATGCATCTTGAGCTTTTATCAACCTACGTATGTACACTACATGATCATCAGTCTTCCATTACAAATTCTACAGCCCCAGAAAGAGAGAAAGAAAGAAACTTGGAAGAATCAAAGATCACTTCATTTCCTTGAGCCTCCTCTTCATTTCCCGAGGATCTTTCGAAAAGATTCAGTGTCCTCACTGACTCATTCTTTCTTGTCCTTCTTGGGGCGTCCCCTCTTCTTCCCCGCTGGTTTGGAGGCACTGTCACAGGGCTTTTCTTCTCCCTTTGAATTAACAGCAGAGTTTTTCATGGCTTTTCTCCTCTTGGGATTAACCCATGATTCATCATACATCTTCAGTGCCGAGGATCTTTCGAAAAGATTCAGTGTCCTCACTGACTCACTTCTTTCTAGTCCTTTTTGGGGCGTCTCCTCTTCTTCCCCGCTGGTTTGGAGGCCACTGTCACAGGGCTTTTCTTCTCCCTTTGAATTAACAGCAGAGTCTTTCATGGCTTTTCCCCTCTTGGGATTAAGCCATGATTCATCATACAGCTTCAGTGCCGTTGAAACTCCTTCTTCCTCTTCTTCTTCTTCTTCTTCATGTGGGTTCTCCGTCAAGAACTTGGTGAGAAGGGATGATGAGTGATTTGTTTCGGTTGCTTTGGGCTTCTTGGCTCCGTTGTGAAACCCAGAAGAAACTCCACAAGAAAGCGTTAATTCTGTTGAGACTTGGCTCCCATCATCCTCTCTGGTTTTTCGTTTACAGTGTAAACGAAAATCATCCAATAACTCTGCTAGAAACAAAGCAACAAATCTGTTTTTGGGGGAGAGTTGATGACTCTCCATCACACCCATCGATCAAGAAAAAAAAAATAGAAATTAAGCGTTTGTGTTTCTTGCAACTCGTTGGAGCGAAGAGAAAGATATGAGGGGATGGCATTTTAGATACTGGCCTGCTTCCATTTATATATGTAGTTTAGTGGAACAGGCAAATTGTAAACTTTTTGATTTTATTAAAATTTCATGTGGATGTCACATGCTATGTCATTTTTATAGTGTATTTGGAGGAAAACTCTATATATCCTGCAATATATACTCCTCAATATATTCTTCTTGTTTGGTTAATTAGGAAAAAGAAAAAGTCAACATTTATTAATCAAGAAATTTCGTGGATATAAAAGCATGAATAAATAAAGTAGAAAAAGAAGCTCTTTTTTATTTCCCCCTCTATGCTTGCAATTCTCAGTTTCTCTAAAACAAAAATGATTGGATTACAAATTTATTTAATTTCAATGTAGCCCAACGTTTGTTAAATCAAATTTTCATCAATTTTGTTGTGGGGGTTGTTAGCAATTCGAATGTTAAATGTGAGAGAGTTCTTATGAAGTCCACATTTTCAAAATCTCTAGATCTCTCAGACAACTCACCCCCACTTATTTGGATAGATGAACCATATACAACTTTTGTGACATTCCACATCGCCTGGGTATGGAGATGAGGATGTGCTTTTATGTATACTCGTATCCTTCACCACAACAATGTGTTTTAGAGTTGTGATGGTCATTATTCTATCAGAACTTCGCAGTTATGCAAGCTTATGCGAGAGTAGTATTAGGATGGGTGATTTCTTGAGAAGTCTGATTTAAGGGAGCCAAAAACTGATAATATAATATTGTGTGTAATTTGGTTTGGTGGAGTCGTGCCTTTGCTGGATTTCAATTCTCTCATGGCTTATATAGTTGGAGACAAGGAACGTACTGTTAAGGAAGTAAAAGTCTAAACCTACATTTCTCCTTCTTTTTTTCAAAAGTAAAATAAAATAAAATAATAGGGTGAATGTATTAATGGCCTTAAGTGCCAAATAAGATCTTCAAAATCAAGAGCCACATTGCAATTGATGAAACAAACGGTTAACTTGAAAAACAATCCATTTTTAAGGAGAATGACAATTGCAAGCAAGGGAGGAAAGAGTAATCTGCTTACATTTGTAGTGGTTAAAATCATTGGATAGATCACCATTATCCAGAGTAATTATCATGTTATATACCATATTTTTATCTTACAATTATTTTATAACTATTTTTTTTTTTTTTTGACATGTCCACATAAGAGAGGGAATGGAGATTCGAACTAGTGACTTCAACTTCATTAAGCGTGGTCTCAGCCGATTGAGCTATCTCTTAGGGACTATTTTATAATGATTATGTGAAAGTTTTAAAAATTTATGTGATATCTTTTTTTATTTTTTAATTTTTTTAATTTTTTTAAGTAATGCTTTACACTTCCACTATCATACTCTTGACGGCTTTTAAAATTACCATTAGATTTATGATGGATTACTATTGAATTTTGATCTAATGGTAATTTTAAAAATCACACTAGGAGTGTAGCCTGTAGGTAGGAGTAGGAATCAGATAACATTTTTTCTAACAAGGACCAATGTTAGAGTTCGTTGGAACTATGACATTAGTATTGTGAGATAATTGTGTAATAAAAATATAGTTTTTAGCACTACTTCATTAAGTGCAAAAGATATTAGTAGAGTGACGATTAATCTCTCAGATATGGATATCAATGAAATTTTGACTTATTATGAACTCGAGCTCAAGTTCAAGTAAAATTTAAACGAAATGAGCTCTGCACAAGCAAAGCTCATCCAAGCTCGGCTCCTTATATCTATAATAGGCCTCAAATACAAGTTCGACAAAGAGGGGTCAATTTTTTTATTTTTTTATTTTACGATAAAAAAATTAAAGTTGAACAAAATTTGATTAAAATATTAAAATAATAGAACTAATGAAATAAATAAATAATTCAACAAAATTTAATTATTGTTTAAAATATATAAATGTAACTTACAATTTATTTTGTCAGGCCTATCACGCTCAATAGAATTATTATTTTTCTCCATAGTGCCTAGTAATTACAATTATATATTTCATATAATTAAAATATGTAACAAAAACTATATAAATTCATAATCAATTAATTTCAAAGAGTAATCTAAATAAAAATGCTTATTAACGTAAAAGTTTGATTACATACTTCTCAAGCTCTCCAAAAAAAAAGTTAACAATTAATTTGAATTATTGAAGGGTTGAAGTAATTAAGAAGAAATTATGTAAGAAAAAATAAAAAATCGCAAATTGTAGAATTATTGAACGACTTCTTATTATCTAAAGAGTGACCTAACTTGGTAAGCAATGTAAAATTTATATAGTTTGAAATTTAAAACAAATAATAATTGAAAGAGGATACGGTTGTGTGGAGTCCCAGTAAATCTTAGTTTAAAATTATATCAAATAAAAAGAAAGAAAGAAAAAAGAAAAGAAAAAAGAATTAAGCATCAACTTAGGTACATCATCAAAATGTAGGTCATACATGTATTAGCATAAAGTTTGGCATGTACTTCTAATAGCATCAATGAAACAAACACCTGCACATCTAACGAAAAAAATATTGTCTTAATTTATTATTATATTTTTCTGAAATCAATATAGACTCAATCTTAGGGGTGAAAGTTTAGAATCGCTAATCGCTTATAATCGCTATCCGCTTTAACCGCTAACTGTTTTTAAAAGCGATTAGTAAAAAGTAAAATATAATATATATAAATATTATGTGGTACATCTCAAGAAGGCATTGCAGTTTAGTGGTAAGTATTCCCTTCTCTCATATGGGTGACTAGGATTCGATCCCTGCCAATGGTACTTTTTTTTTACTTTTTAAGTACAAATTTGGTACTTTTTTTTTGGGCACGCAGAATCTGGGGAAGCAACTGCCAGCCCAGAAAAAATTAAAATACATCATTGTCATGTGCCGACATGTAACATTCCACATTTTCGATATCACAACTTATCTGGAGATTTCAAATTTTGAACCGAAATACTATTGTGGGGACAAGATTCGGGGGACAAGATTTGGGAATCAAAAACCCAATGAGAAACCACACAACGTTTGGTGAAATGTTTTGAGTTTAATCTGAGTTTTTTCTCATGACGTTGGCTTGGGAGTAGGTGACAGTGTATGTATAAATATAATGTAATAGGCACCCTACACCCGCCCGCAACTTGGTCTGCTTGGAATTCGGCTAGTCTCTGCCACTCAACTGACCTTTGAATTGGGGAGACTAGCTATAAATATAAATGTTTAAAGTCTCACTCTCCAAACACAAAGGCTTTCTTTCTTGGTGTTTTCTGGTCTGATCGATGGGTTTTCTATTGTTCGGCAAACCCAGTTCGCATGCTTTCCTTTGGTCGATCACTAGGCAGTGACCAGTTGGGCATGGAGGGTTTTGTCACTGCAACTTGTTACATGGCTTTGGCGCAGCCATGAAGTTTAACCTAATGTAAACCCATAAGAAAATTGTTAAGAATATTATGTTAGGTTATTTACTTGTTATTACTTCCTTAGGTATTATTAGTCTACTAGTCTAACTTTTCCTTAGTCTATTAGATTACTTGCCTCTCTATAAATAGCCTCTGTATTCATTATCATAACAAAATATCAATATAATGTAGTCTATTGTGTGCTTCCGCCTCCTTATTATTCTTTTGCTCTTCTATATCTCTCCATTATTTTAACATGCTATCAAAGCATTTTAACATGGTATCGTGAGCCACTTTTCGTGGCTTTCAATAATCGTCTTTTATAGTGTTTTCCTTTGTCGAATTTTAGTCTTATTGTCCTACATCAAGCGCCGCCAAATTTTTGCTGCCCAAAGTCTCAAAATCGTGCAGCCTATAGATCCGAATTGCCATTAGCCTCCGACGCGCTGCCATGCACCTCCGCTTAGCCGCCAGCCGCCGCTTCTTGCAGAGCTACGCTCGCTAACAACAGTCAGACGCTGGGCACAGATCCAAAGAGATCCGGCGCCAGCTTCCATGGTGGTGCTCACACGCGCCACCAAAAGGTTCTGTCCTCGCAAGAACACGCCCACGCACGCCCCAAGAGCGGTTTACGCACCAGCAAGACTTGCCTAAGAATCTTTTCGTTCCTTTACGCGCCGCCACACAGCGCCGATCGCCTTGCTAATAGCGCCAATCGACAGATCAGGGCTAGACAAGTCTAGAGCCATCGAGCACAGCCTCATTCGATGAACCACGCGCCTCCACGCGCCAATCGAAGATTAGCGCTTCCCCACGTGCCAGCGGCTCCTCCACGCCGCCACGACGCCGCCCGTTCAGGTTTCATGTCAACCTTGCATCTAGCGCCGCCACCATAAATCCACCAAGAACGCCACCTCGGACATTGGGCGCCTCCACGCACCGTGGTAGCTCCGCAGGTGGGTTTCATGCGCCCAACGCTCCACCCATTCGCGCTTGCACCACGCGCGCGGGTCATCGATCGACCACGCCACTCTTGTCCACCTCAAAGACTAGGTCATGTCATCTAGCGCCACGCCATCGATCTTCCACGCCGCCTTCACCGCCATGGCATCACATCGGCCATCATCGACTACGCCATGTTAGCACCTTGCCATAGTTGACTTTTCTTACGCTGACTTTTGACTTTGACTTTCTACAAGATTGACCGCTGACTTTGATCGATTCAAAGTTGACCGTGTGTTTTCCACTCAATTTTTGTCTTGATTTCAAATTTGTGGTCAATTTTGCTGTTGACATCTCTATATGGCAGAAAACAAGATTCTTCTCCAAATTTAGGCGTTTGTTTTATGCGGTTCAAGTCGGTTCATGCATTATTCAATTCGGTTCCAAAGCCTTTTCTTTGGCGCAGCTTAAATCCGATTCATTCTTTTTGCGGTAGGCACTCGTGTCGACCAATCTTTCTTCAGTCCATGGGTTTTCGCCAAAGATACCCTTTCAACGGCCCACTTATGCCTTGTCAAATGCCACCATCACCGATCACTGCAGCCGCTCCTAGGCCATTGATCCATTACTAGTGAGAATTTTTTTGGGTCAAACCTTTCAACAGTTCAAGGGTTTTAGGCATGATTAGCCTCTTCAATCGGTCATTTTTCTCTCTGCTTAGCTCAGTCGACTAGGCGAGACGGTCTGCTAGTTAGAATTTTTGGATTAGACTTTAGCTCAGCCGACCGGGCGAGACGGTCCAAGGGTTTCAGGCATGATTAGCCTCTTCAACCGGCGCTACTTATCTCAAATTGACCAAGCGAGATGGTTTACTAGTTAGAATTTTTGGGTTAGACTTTAGCTTAGTTGACCAAAGCGAGATACGGTCAAGGGTTACTGCCAAACAAGCCCCTTTTAACCGGCCCCGCTCAACCAACTAGGCGAGCTTCTTCATTACTAGTATATGGTTTACAAGTCAAATTACAACCAAGTGAACCAAGCTTCATTTAAATGCATTACTCAATTCAGGCAGTAATCCATCGGTCTCTAGCAACTTTTATGGCGCTACTCCGCAACTCTTTCGGCACAAGCAACTTTTTCATAATTCATTTTTCTTCCTTTTCTTTTATCTAAACTCAAGTTTACACATTGAGTTTGAGGGGATGTTAAGAGTATTATGTTAAGGTTATTTACTTTATTTACTTCCTTATGTATTATTAATCTACTAGTCTACTAGGTTTACCTCTCTTTAGTCTACTAGGTTTACCTTTCTTTAGTCTATTAGGTTACTTGCCTCTCTATAAATAGAGGTCTCAGTATTCATTATTATAACAGAATATCAATACAATGTAGTTCATTGTGTGCTTCCGCCTCCCTATTATTCTTCCGCTCTTCAGATCTCTCAATTATTTCAACATACTATTAAAACATTCTAACATGGTATCGAGGTATTCTAACATAAACTATGGCGAAAAGAGCAACGCTTCCAAAGACACCACAACAGTAAGATTTGTTCCTCATTTTCTCAATGTTAACGAAAAGAAGCCATCTTGTATTTATGATTTTTGTCTACTCTAGAGAATCATCATCGAGGCGATTGTGACTCCAAGGCCAAATCGCAGCAGCCAAGTGGGACAAGCAAATTTGCAACGAGTCACAATCTAAGGTGACCCTACCACCTAACCCAATCTCCATTAATGCGCAACTTAATACAAATTTCATTTTGTTTTCTAGGGTGACCTACCACCTAACCCAAAGAGTCACAATCTATCTATAAACACTCATGTCGCTATAAACACCGCAAAATGAGGTGTTTATAGCGACATCGTTGTTTATAGATAGATTGTGACTCTTTGGGTTAGTGGTAGGGTCACCAGAGTGCCAAATCGCAAAGTGCCAAATCGCAGCGTAAGAAAGTACCACCCAACCCAAAGAGTCTTATAGCGATGTCGATCAACATGGTAGGCTTACACTACAAAAACCCGAGAATTTTTGACCAAGTGTTTTGACGCTTATCAACCGTTAAAGGGGGTGTCAAAATTTCAGATTTTTGACGTGTTTACAGCGCACGCCAAAAACTTTTGACGTGTTGGGATCAATACGCCAATTTTTTTGACGTGTCGGTTTTAAAACGCAAAAAATTTTTGACATGGCAAATCTCTTTTGACGTTGCAAATCTGCCACGCCAAAAAACTTTTGACGTGAGAATCGCCCACGTCAAAAAATTTTGACATGGCAAATCTGTCACATCAAAATTTTTTGATGGTTTTGACACGCCAAAATATATATTTTTTTAAAATAAGAAATGATTACAATATTCTCGATATTCCAATCCGATTCCAATACAATAATTCCAATATTTCTAATATCCAAATCCGATTCCAATATTCAATACATAATCCACATACATAATCCAATCCATAATCCAATATCCAATACATAATCTAATATCCAATATCCAATATCTACATATACATATTCTAAATGAGAAGTAGCCATCGATAATCCACAAATCCACATATATATATTCAAAACCCTAAACAAATCCATAATCACACACACACACACACACACACATATAGATATATATATATGTCTAACTAGAAGTAGCCATCGAGTCATCCTCAAAATGCTTATAGGATTGTAATGAGTTTTACCTTTCCTATACAAAAACATAAAGAGTTTACAATTAAACTTAAAAAAAAAAGTGAATTTCACATGCAACATTTGCAATATTTTTCAATTCAGATTCGAAATATCCAAAAACATTGTTATACACATCATATATAGATAATATTCAACTATGAGCAACAAAATCATTTAAGAAAAATCTAGAATGAACTGATTCCAATTACCTTGCAAGCACACCCAATAGCCAAAATTTCATATACAAAGTTCACAAATATCTTCCAACTGCCTCAAATAATTCAATTCTGGCCTAACCAACACAAAGTCCATCTATCAAATAACCATTCAACTAGAGACTACTCTAACTTAACCAGAAGCAAAGCAAGCAAGGCAAAGTTATAATAAAATATTGGCCTTGTTTGATAACGCTTACAACCCACATAATTTCTTTCAACATTCTTCCAAGAAACTCAATAGTGTTCATAAATGGCTGCCCAACACAAAGCTCAAATTTATAAAATCAAGTTAAACTAGACTTCAAACTTCTAAGCAAGTTTCTAATATAGCTACTAATAGTTCTAGCCCACCCATTAGCAATTACAAGATCATAATATGAGATTCAAAGAAAGTTTCTATTGCTTCCATATCCACCATAAAAACAGCTGCTTTCACCAAGTTTAGCAAAATTGCCAAATTTAACTCAAAAATCTCACATTTAGTGAATCCCATGAAATCCAATCAAAATCCACATAATCCAATATCCAAGTTTATATATCCAATATCCTATCCAATACCTAATATCCAAGTTTATATATTCAATATCCAATATATATAGCCAATATCTAATATTCCATAATATATATCCAATATCCAATAATATATATCCAATATCTAATACATATCAAATTTCCAATACATTCAATACGTATGAAATTCCAACACAACTTCATTAATCAAAGTGTCTCCAACACACATACTACATTCCAACACAACACTAAACAAAACATATATATACATCGAAAACACGTTCTAATACAAGACAAAACAAATATACAATAAAACACTTCGAGTATCTACTAGAAATAAGTTTCAATTAGTCTCAACAAACATATAGTTTGATCTAACTATATACAAAACAATAAACAATAGTATGTATATAGAACTTAGGAAAAATATAAAAAGCCCTCCAAACTACCAATTGCTTATGCATTTAGCCCTGATGTTCCAAAAGTCATAAAGTAGTTCTCAAACTACCAAAATGTTGCATTTTGGCCAATTCGTTAGTCAAAACCGTTAGTCCGGATGGGAACCTTGAAACGACGCTGCTTTATTAGGGTTAAGTTACGAATCGCTCTTATGGGATATATATATATATATATATATATATATATATATATATATATATATATATATATATATATATATATATATATATATATATATATATATATATATATATATTTTAAATGAGCAAAACTATACCGCTTGCTTAGGTTAATAGGTAACATTTTCGGTTTAGGGAAAATATAGTTCTCCTCCTTCTCCTTCACGCCACGCAGTCCCCTCTCACCCGCTCCCCTCGTTCACCCACCCGCCCGATTGTTGGCTTCCCTGCTCACACGACCCGCACGGCGGCGCCGCCCGATCGTAGCTATCCTCGGCCACGCAACCCCACGCACGCGCGCGCGCCCGATCGTAGCCATCCTCGGTCACGCAGCCCCACCCACCCAGCGCAGACGGTGCCGGCCGGCGTCGCGCAGCCTTCACGCAGCCCCCGCTCACGCATCCGGTCCCGCCATCCCGAAGGTAGCCCACTTTCCCGATTGAGTTTTTCCTATGGGTTTGGTTGTTTTGTTGAAGATTTTGTGAAGAATGGGTTTGGTTTGTTTGTAGAAGATTTTTCTCGAGAATGGGTTTGGTTGTTTTGCGTAACATTTTGTGGAGAATGGGTTTGGTTGTTTTGTATATGTATTGATGTTCGATTTAGTGTGAAGGAGAATTCGCTTTATAGTGTCCAAAAGTGATATGGGTCCCTATGTTTAGAATATTTTTGTCTCTATATTTTTGCCTTGTCTGCAGCAGACTGTTGGTTTTGAATATAATTTTTTTTTGTTAAAAATTGAAAGTTATTGGTTGTCGTGAATTTTTTTGGTTAAACATTGAAAGTTATTGGTTGTCTGTGTATATTGTTTGCTTATTGTCGGATGGGTTGGTTTAAAATTTTCCATTCTCGCTTCCCTTTGTTCTGTGGTCCCCTTCTTGTAATGCATGTCACGCAGCGGTCCCATCGCCAACGATGGAGAAGTTTGCCGCGAAGATGATGCGAATGTCGTGTATCTTGTCGGTGGGAAGTTCGCCGGCGAAGTCTACCTCTACGCGTACGAAATGCCTATGCGGAATAGAATCACCTGATGACTTCTCGCACGCAGAAAATCTTGGTAGAAGGTTTATTGGATGCGTAAATATAAGGTGCGAATTTAGGTTTTAAAAATTAGGGTTTTCATTTCTTTCTTTCTTTCTTTCTTTATGCTTTTCTCCATTTGATTCAAATCATACTGATGATTGCTGGTTTGGATTTGTGGGTCTATTCTAAGAGATGTGTTCCATGTTGTGTAGCCAATGTTTTTTGTGGGTTCCATTTGATGTTTTTGATGATGACTACTTATATTAGACGTTTTTATTTGCTTATGTGATGAGAATAGAAGACTTGCACCCATTAATATGAATTTGTTTGAATAAGTAAGCTGCCAAAAATTAAGGAAAGAAAAAAAAGAAGAAGATATTTGATGAACATATTCATTTACTTTTGAAATGCAGACCCCATTTTCTCGAGACCCATTCATCACTTTGTATCCCAATAGCATATTCACTTTGTATCTCATTCATCACTTTGTATCCCAATAGCATAAGTTTAATTATTATCCCTTTGCCTTATTAATTTGGTTAATTGCTTCTTGATGTTTAATGACATCGCTTTTATGTACATGATGAAAACATATGTCAATCTATTCCCAATAATAATAATTAATAATAACATGGTATATATTCCCATTCTATGCATCGCTTTAGCTCTCTCTTAGAGCATACAACAATCATTTATTGTTCTAAGCAAATAAAGATAATGTTAATTAGAAAGGTGGGTCTTTAGACTCTTTTTTTTTAATTCTTATTATTATTTTTCATTAGAATTAGGCATGTCCATTACCAAATAAGGTTGGCCTTGTTTGACAAAGTTTTTGGGTCTTTTCCATTGGAGTATTGGAAAATTGAAGGATGTAAATGTTTCACACTCCATAAATAGAAATAGTTTGAAAGCTCATAAGGTCTCCTTTGTTGTTGTCTTATTTGTCTTCTTTGTTTTTGACTCTCTTAAATCAAATAACATTGAAGAACTCCATTGTGAATTATATTACACTTTGTTTGTGAATTGGTTAGTAATTCTCATTTATGAAATATGCAGAGCGAAAGTGATCGGGGTTGTGATTATTTTATGTGGGTTGACGAAGAAGCTATGCTCCCGTGGTCACGCTTGATGCCCAAATAGTGATCGTAAGAAAGGTTTTGAAACCGGCGGCAAAGTTGACGTTGCAAATTGCTGCTGAAAAGTACAAAAATAATAGCATTGAAAAAACTTAAGGATGTCATTGGCCACTTGTTTGATCTTAGCTTTTTGTTGTTGTCTTGTTTTGTTAATGATAGGAGAAACGCATTGCATCGCCGTAGGGCAATGTTGCCGTGAGAGGGAGAAACCTATGTACGTTAAGGACTATTATTTAGTATGTTGTATTAAAGTGTGAAACCTATGTTAAAGTGCGAAACCTTGTTTCAATTTCCTAATATGACAATTTGATGAGTTTCAATTGTTTGTACATTTACCTATTCCAACCGAATTGCATTGATTGTGTTCTATAAAGTAGTGTTTACACCTAGTCCCGTGTAATTGGTGTTTTCTCTGCAATTGTAGTTAAGAGTTTGTTCATGATACAATTTGATAAGTTGAATTTTCTATCAAAAATATAATGGTTTCATACACAAGGTACATGTTGTAAACATAAACCGAATATATAATACACATCCAAAATCACCAAATTGTAACGGCTACAAGGTAAATGTGTCTACCATCACCTATATACATATTACACATCCAAAAATAACCAAATTGTAATGGCTACAAGGTTAATGTGTCTACCATCACCTATATAGATATTACACATCCAAAATAACCAAATTGTAACGGCTACAAGGTTAACTGTCTACCATCACCTATATACATATTACACATCCAAAATAACCAAATTGTAACTGCTACAAGGTTAATGTGTCTACCATCACCTATATACATATTACACATCCAAAATAACCAAATTGTAGCATTAACCATACATATATATATATATATATATATATATATACACATCCACAACGATCAATTATCTCTATAGTAATCCATTTTCTTGGTGTCTAATATTTTTGCCAACTGCTTCTTCCTTTTCTCTTGTTAGCCTCCATGACTGCAATTGCCTTATCCACGATCTGTACAATCGCTTTTACCTCTTTTGGCAGGTGTTGATGTACATGCAGTAGTACGCCCCAAATGTTGTTGAGAATGCTGAGAAGATCCGCTTGGTAAAGGAGACCTTCTAGGTGCGATGTTCCATGTTCCTGCGTCGACAATCAGGCTCACATTTGGGGAACCAATAATAAAAATAAAAATTCCCAAAATTGTAGATACGTTTAATACAAAATATATATATATATAGAAGACAAAAGACATTAACAAACAATTCAAAACACATACACACACATTATCAAACAATTCAAAACACATACACACACATTAACACACAATTCAAAACACACACACACACACACACACGTCACATTATAACATTTTTGGGAGATATAAATATTAGTTCAAAACTAAACATATTGACAAACATTCTCAATTTATAATATTATTAAATATGATTGAAGAGAAAATTGCATTCACAAATGACAAATGAACCCTTTAATCAAAATTCTCAAAGAGATGAATTCTCTTTTGGTCCGAATACATCCAGATGCATGAATTTTGTCACAAGCTTACAACCATACTATAGGAATTGCATAGGCACTCTATATATGCCAAAAGAAACTGAACTCGTAAAATGTTACTTTCAAATATAAAAACAACCAAAATGTTACTATGATTTTAGCAAACCAAAGAGTACATTGTTGAATAGACAAGCTATTTAATGTCACAAAGATATGAATGGCTTTTATCAAGGATGGATATGTTATATGGGAAACATGAATTAATCATCATCATAAACAATGATCAAGGTAATAATTGTATAAGTTCATAAAGTCAATGGCAATCCATAACCTTTGGTTTAGATCATATATCCGTGTCCACAAAATATACACGCATAACCTGGATTCTAACATAGAGGAATAGTAGACTCTCTCTAGTAATAACGAGTTTATTTCCAAAAATACCAAAATTATGAGGCACATGAGTCGACCGAGCTGTTTCTACCAAAATGCTACATGGGGCTGAAATGAGATGATGTGGTAAGTCACCTGTTGGGTCTATATGTGGCACAATTTTATAGGCTATAGTGTGGCCACATGTACCAATGGCAAAATAGTTTGTTAATTTTTTGACAAAACATTCTCAATTTTCTTCTTCATGTTATGATTGAAGTGTATAATAATTTAACAAAATAAACACTTAGTGTGTGAAGTACTCACATTGACACTAGAAAGGCTCGAGATTGTGCAGATCAGGTATGAGGAGGTCCGTATAACCTTACGGTATTGATAAAGCATTCAGACTCAAACGTTGTAACATTTCACAATATTAAATATTTGAAATAACATTTTATTATGTCATCCAAAAGTAATATTATAATCATTTGCTCACAGAGAATTGCCCGAGACCGTGGGGTTTGATGTTGAGATGGCCCATATAATCGGACGGTAAGGACTGCATCAAACCGACCTCTACCTCCACTCCTAGTCATTGGTCCACTAATATGCAGTCCAAAGGGCCATCCCCTAGTTCTTGGTCCACCTCTGCAGCCCAAAGAGGCCCTCCCTAGTTCTTGGTCCACCTCTTTGCAGTCCAAAGAGACCCTTCCGGGTAGGTTGAAACCGACCTCTACCTCTACCCTTACCCCTACCCCTAGTACTCCTACCTCTAGAAGATGCATCAAGATCTTGCGAAATCTGCAAATATGATGTCAACTTGGTAAATCAAATGTAATGAACTAATTATAATGAGTAATGACATTTAAACAGTTTATCACTTACTATTTCAAAGATCAATGGTTATCGGGAGTTGGGGTCCGATCATGTACACTTGACCACTATCATCTTGTACCTATGATAATAAGCTTGTAAATTAATAACATCATACAATATATAATGAACAGAGAAAATCTGCTTGACAAAAATTAACTCACCTCATGTTGTCTTCCACTCGCTTCCTCTTCTATAATTCATCGCTCTCCTCTGCTTCGTGGACATGTTCGCTATTGTGTCCAACCCTTCTACATTTGCTGCATCTCATCCTCACTCCACCCTTCCTCATACGGTATTGATTAATCGGCTCTTCTCGACCCCTTGTCCTTACTTTTCTGGGCCTCCCTGGTTGTATTCTACTTATAGGGGGGTCCATTTTGTCGCAGTTAGTCTTCACCCATTGGTCCTCTCCAGGCATTGGATACACAATGTCATCATATGCCTTTTATACATCTCAATGCTATACCAATCATCTACGTAATCCTCCGGGTTTGCATTAAAAAACCAAATTGCAGACATTGCATGTGCACAGGGAATTCCTGTCATGTCCCACTGTCTACACCCACAAGTTTTCCTCAACAAATTCACAACATATTGTTTATTATTGTGGGTTACTTCATATAACCCATCCCAAAGATATGTGTTGTAGCAATGCCCAAAGAACTTGTCCATTTCGTCCAATTTGGCAACAACCCTTGGACATAGCGTATCACCATGGTGCGGATGCCATCCTCTTCATTTGATATCTCTTCATCAACTTCTTCCTTATGAATTTTAGCATGGATATGATCGGTGTCACGCGATTCGTGATGTAAGCATTGAAGCACTCCAGAGGTTGTTGACAAGTAGATCACACCTTGGGAATGTATTGAACCAAGCCCGACCATGAGCTTGGGTCAACATTTGACAAGTAGTTGTGTGCATCCTCGCTATATGCTTCAATTCATCCATTGCCTTATGGAATTCAGCTTTAGTGTATGCAGCAGCAGCAGCCCATAACTTGTCTTTCAATGCAAGACCACGATGCCTCTGCCTCTGAAGTTGGCATACAAATGCTCACACAAAACCGATGGTCACCCTGAAGCACCACGTCAAACCCCGGTTGTAGCCCCTACAACCACAATGAATAATAAACAACACTTTGTTATCTTTTAACAAAAACAATGAAAAACAAAAAAGGAATAAACATAATGAACTCATAATATAGTTACCTTTTGACGATCAGAAATAAATGTCCATCCTTGTGCAGGAGGGGTGCCAAGATCTGAGAGCAATGTCTCAAGAAACCATATCCAATCGTCTTTGGTTTCGCCTCAACAACTGCAAGAGCCACGGGTAAATGTTATTATTGCCATCCTCGAAATGGCCGACAAAAGCTGTCCCTTATAAGTTCCTTCAAAAGCACCCATCCAACCCAATGATAGGCCTACAACCACCAAAACCTTTCTTCATGGCAGCCAATGAGAAATACAACCTTTGAAACATGATGGGTAGTCAAGTAAAGGTCTCTCAACCTTCATCATCACACAACTACCCCGATTCGCTTGTCTAACGGTTTCACAATAATCCCACGACTTATTGTATTGCACTTTACTTTGCCCGCAAAGCATTTCCTTTGCAATTCTCCTAGCCCTATACAATTGACAATTATTAACATCAACACCCCATTTGTCTTTCACTTCCCAAGAATTGCCTTCAACGGCATGTTAGGTTGCACTCTAAACTTGTCAATAAGTTTATCAAAGAATCCATGCATTTCACAATAATTCCTATGTCTGTCTTGTACAAGTGTGCTTGTCTTGTATCGATCTAATTTCAAATGACTCTTGATCCTTGGATTTACGGCCATAAACCCGATACCTACAACGTGGATCTCTGCATACGACAATACATTTGGCTAGGTAATTTTTTTTAAACCTTACATCCCTCCCCTTCTTCAAATTGTTCTCCCTAATTGCTTCTCTAAACACTTTGATTGAGGGAAACAGTGCCCATTACTCAATCGTGGATTCGACATGTCATCGGTTGAAACTCTATTCGCCTAGTTACAAATCTGGAAATAGATGAAACCTCATTCTCCTCGTCACTTCTAGGAGGGGATACAAGAATGTCACTTCTAGTCATGTCAGAGTTTGCATCATCATCATCAACCTCATCACCATAGCACTGACCCCTTCCACTACCTTTTTTAGCTACCCTTGCATTTGCATTTTCATCATCATCCTCCGCCGCCTCATCACTCTCCCCCTCCTCATCATTATCCTCATCCCCCTCCTCATCATTATCCTCATCACCATCCTCACCCTCATTACCCTCCCCATCACCCTCGTCATTACTCTCAACACCACCCTCCTCAACATTTCCTCCTGTCGTGGATGGTCCAGGTAGATTGCTATCTTCATCAAACAAGTCTGGTCCGAATAAGGATCATCTCCATCAATCCTACTATTTTCACAATGTTCACCATCATCATCATCATTATCGCTTCATCTTCATCGTCATTAATCGCAGCTCATCAAATGAAACAAGATACAACTCAATAACCGTACCCTTTATGTGCAGCAACCATTTCCAAGACGTTATGATCCGATGAAATTAATTTCAAACCCCTTGAAAAGTACAACCTTGTTGTAAGTAATACACTAGATCCCCGACTTGTATCCATAGTTTTACTATACCTCAATCTCAAAAATGACAACTTGTCCTCATCGACGCCTCATCATGCACATCTACCTCACCCCCACATATGTGCACGTAAACCCCTATTAATCTTACCACCGTAATGCACCTCAAACACAAGCTCATATAGTCATCCTAAACAATAAAAGAAGTAAAGAAAATTAACAACTCAATAAAATATTAAAAAAATTTACTAATAGAAATTCAAGTTTATGTAAATATCAACTACTATTAAGTACAATTTAACTTTAACTAATTTAAAGTCACTTCACAGGAAAATAAAAATAATAATTAACGTTAAATTGTACAAGGCATGCAATCTAAAGTAAGGGAACATATCGAAACAAATCTAGACAATATATGGTCATTAATTATGCACACCCAATTATAAAGGCACATGAAGCTTCATATGATCATATGAGTATTTTATATGACATTATTATATATGGCCACGTCACCCATTATGGATGGAGGTTGGAAATAGTGATGGGATGTAGGGTTACTCGACACTATAAAATTATCATGATTGTATATGTGCGATAAAAAATAATTCAAGAATATATATTTACGTTACTAGAGTAAAAATGAAGTAAGTGCTATACATATTCTTTTTCCAATCTAACTTTATTTATGTTACAAAATGACCACACAATTTTGTAACTTTAACTGATTTTTTTCCAATAAATAAATATGCAAGCTTCCTTACACAAATTAAAAATTAAAAATTTTCATCCTTGTCAACTTCGACATTCTCAAACACGCAACATACAAGTAGCAACAAAATACCACCAAAGTGAGACATATTCCTATCTTTGTCCTCTCCCATGCATGCATGATGCATATAATTAAGGAGAGATAAAATGAAAAGAAAAAAAAAGAAAAAGAAGAACAAGAGAAGAAAATACTAATATTTGAATATTGAAACTCTCACATCATAAGGAGAAAACGTATATTTGGATACCCCTTTGGAGCTAGTCACATGGCCTCGGATGCAACTAATTCATTGACATTTGTGTTTTGTGTTTAACCCTAGACATTTTCACTTTCTTTTAACTTAACTTATTCCAAAATTTTTATAAAGAGTGGTTTTATTCCAAACTTTTAATGCCTACTTTCTATTGGAGTTCATTTAAGAATTTGCAAGCCAAAGATGTGTTTTTAAAAAAATAGTTGAAAGTTCCTCATTTGGGAGTGCATTTTAAATAAAATGGCGTTATGTAGCATACAAAAATCATAATTCGACACTCAAGCCGTAGGTTGAAAGAAGCAAGGTGGGTGCTCTACATTTGGACAATTTCATTTCTTTTTGTTAATTTTCGGTCACCTTATGATGTATTGCTTGTCATTGTTTGTTCAGATTTTTCTTCTTTCTCTTCCTTTACAAGAGCACAATAAAGGGGACCACATGTGACATGCATTACAACAAGGGGGACCACAGAACAAAGGGAAGGCAGAATGCAAAATTTTAAACCAACCCATCCGACAATAAGGCATAATATACACAAAGAACCAATAACTTTCAATTTTTAACCAAAAAAATTTATACTAAAAACAACGGCGTGTCTGCAGACAAGGCAAAAATATTCTAAACATAGGGACCCAATCACTTTGGACACTATAAAGCGAATTCTCCTTCACACTAAATCGAACATCAATACATATACAAAACAACCAAACCCATTCTCCACAAAATGTTCGCAAAACAACCAAACCCATTCTCCGTAAAAATCTTCTACAAACAAACCAAACCCATTCTCCACAAAATCTTCAACAAAACAACCAAACCCATAGGAAAACTCAATCGGGAAAGTAGGCTACCTTCGGATGGCGGACCGGATGCGTGAACGGGGCCGCGTGGACCGGGATGGCTACGATCGGCGCGCAGCGTGCGGGGCTGCGTGGGGCTGCGTGACGGGGATGGCTACGATCGGCGGCGCACCGTGCGGGGCTGCGTGAACGGGAAGCCGACAATCGGGCGGGGGGGTGAACCAGGGAACGGGTGAGAGGGGACCTGCGTGAGCGTGAAGGAGAAGGAGGAGAACTATATTTTTCCCTAAACCGAAAATGTTACTTATTAACCTAAGCAAAACGCGCCGCTGCTTGCTTAGGGTTCCCAAACCATAAGCAAAACGCGCCGCTTTGCTCCGCCTTTAAAAAAAAAAAAAAAAAAAAAATCCCATAAGGGCAATTTCGTAACATAACCCTAATAAAACGGCGCTGCTTCGAGGTTCCCATTCGACTAACGGTTTTGACTATCTGAGTGGCCAAAATGCAACATTTTGGTAGTTTGGGGGCTACTTTATGGCTTTTGGAACATCAGGGCCAAATCGCAAACTACGGTAGTTTGGGGGCTTTTTATATTTTTCCTAGAACTTAACAAACATGTTGATGATAAACGACGGTGACGCCCAACTCAACACATTCATCCCCAACTCTTAATCTGCATTACCTACAAATGAGTTGTAAACCAATAATAATCAATACAAAAATTTTAAATTACTCTATACGCTTATGCAAATATACATAAGTTCTAAAATGGACCAGAACTAGGGTTTCAAACAGTTGTTTCTAACAGCTAACAATTGTTACAAAAACTTGGAGTATATCATTACATCCGGGGCAGATCCGCACGCCGACTCAAACATGGCCTCAATCGGCGGAACAGCCTCAATCATAGCATCTTTATCCGCTATCCGCTTTTTGTGCTTCAATCGCCTCGCCATCTCATCCATTGCACGTCTTTGTGCTGCCCGCTCTTCTTCCATCACACGTCTTTCTTGTGCCCGCTCCTCTTCAAGTTCTCTAATTCTATCCGTCATCTGTGAGAACGAGTAGTTCCAAGAATTTTGAGACCGTGTTCGACGGTGTATAGTATTTAATGTATGTCGCCCGCACCGGCAGCTCATTCGCACTCCAATCGGCGGACTTCGCCAAAGATACTCAAGCTTATTTCCATACGCCTGAGCATACGCATCATTAGGTGTCCACTGTACCGTCCCGGTCTCAGTATTTGCCGGGTTGGTGGGCATTAATTCTCTTATCCTCTCCTGTACATTAAAAACAAGTTAGTATCTCGTAAAGGAACGTTAATCATAAATAATTTATCAAAATATATATGCTTGAGTACTTACGCATCTTTCCCCGACCACGCCATTTTGATAGCCACCATCCTTATTTGTGTGATTCTTGATGTAACTTTGCGCTCAAGTCGGAGGAGCGCCTAAGGATACACCGCATAGAAAAAAATCAATAAAAAAAAAAAAATCAATACATATAATCGGTTGTTTAGGTCATAATTTAAATATGCGGTAACAATATATAAATACCTCTTGATATGTCGCCTAGCTAAGCTCATCGACTCAAAGGCGTTGAGGTGTGTTATTTTGCTCGCATTCCTTCATCTTGGCAGCAAACTCTTACATGTATATCACTCTTAAAATGTCGCCTAACCCAATTACGCACAATTAATGAAACTAAACAATTACAATTAATTCCACTACACCGGACCTACCGATTCTTCGAGTCGCACCACCTCGCCAACAAGATATTCAAGTCATCGGCGTCAGATTTTCTAACGGCAGCCTCACCCATTCTTGCCTTCATCGAGTCCGAGTATCGCCTCCATGATTCTTAACGAGCGCTTTACTGAGTGTCTCCAACTCTTCGCCGAGCCCATATCTCAAGGCGCCCATTTTAATCGCCTCGAGATCGCATCAGCGACATGTAGAATTGAGTCTGCATATATGTTGAAAACATTAGGCGATAATTTCACACATTAACAACGCTTAAAATATTGAAATACACGTGCGAAAATAGGAGAAAGAATTTAACCATACCATCAAGGGCCCCATACATCTTCCTTCGTGACGGAGGTACATGCTCCCATTCATCCCGGAGCCTAACATAATTCCCGGCCCTTATGACGTTGCCGGTCTCTCTTCTCGAATTTCATCCCGCTAAATCCTACGGGCTGCCACGCCTATTGTACTTGCAGACGATTTTTTCTGGGGACCTCCCACTTGTTCGATGGTGGAATGTCCACCACCAAATTGGGTGCTCCCTCCCGCCTCCCCAATCCCTAACACATTAATAATTGCAAATGTTAATTATTTGAAATTTAATAGTAACTACATCAATTTTATACATATTCAATATGGGTATTTGAAGCACATATACTTACTTATTGTTCTGAGTCGCGAATGCCCAACTCTTTTGGAGGATCATTAAGCTCCAAGTCACTTGAGCCATCATCCGCCCCTCCATAGTAATCGTGTCTCGCTATCATCCGGATGCGATGGCTCATCAATGGGACTGCTCAGCTCTGTGGGGAACAATCTCTACCTCACCATGTGCACATAGCTCCATCTCGCTCATGGTAGGTATCGAGTACCAAGGTCATATGAGGCCTCCGTGTGATACGAACTCGCCGAGACCCTTCCCATGTCAAGAAGGATCTATACCCTTGGTCGCCTATCTCAGAAGGACCTCGCCGCCGACTCTTCTCCTCGTACTCATGTTAACTGCAAAACACATAATATACCTAATTAATTATGCATATGATAGATAAAATATGCACCACAATAACCACCAATGTAAAAGAAATAACATTAAATACGACAAAATAATGTGAAGTATATATATTATTAAAGTTTTAAATTTTTTATAACCACATACGGATCTAAATCTTGTCGGATATAGTCAATGCCATCA
The DNA here is from genome assembly GCA_016403345.1 of Corylus heterophylla. Lineage (NCBI taxonomy): Eukaryota > Viridiplantae > Streptophyta > Magnoliopsida > Fagales > Betulaceae > Corylus > Corylus heterophylla. Next base: position 23,473,571 of record CM028141.1, read on the forward strand.
TGCGGATCAACTTCATTATTGCTGGTCAATAGGAGCGGCTCACACTCGTGGTAGTTGACACTTTCATCATCGTGACCTTCACCTTGTCCAATGTCGATACGCTTAGGTTTAGTCCTTACAACACAAGCCCAATCAGATCCCTTTGATCTTAGACGCAAAGGACTTGGTCAACTTGTGACGTTAGCACATACGGCTCATCAAGATTTCTTGGCCCCGATGGACAAGGTTTTTGAAGTCGACAAGCAAAGATGCCATACTCGCCTACCTTGTACCCCTATCCTCGTGTTGTCTACCCAATCGCACTTGAACAAAATCTACTTAGTCCTGTTGAAGTACTCCACCTCAATTATTTCCGTCAACTTCCCATAGTACGCTTCGCCATCAACGCTGGCACGCACACCCCGCTGCTTTGCGCCCTTTTCTAACATCGAATGCAATAGTGCGAAAAGCTTCCCGTTAACTACATATCTCTGTATATTCGTAGCCGTGGCCTTCGCCCTCTACAATGCATTACCGCTTTCACCTATTTCTTCCTTTGTCGATCGCCCAATCGATCAACTCGCGAGTATATTACGCACAATTGACCATAAGAAAGTTTTGTTAGTTGTTATGAACCAATAACTAAATATAATGGGTCTGTAACAGTTAAACATTACGGTAGTCTTACGTAGTTACGGTACCAATCGCAAAACAACGCATGATGTTGGGTTTCCAACTCATCCTTTATCGTTCGCCCCCTATCGCATGATCGCCTAAGAGTATCCATGTGCACTCTACAATACAAAGTTTAAATTATATTATAATTTACAACTAAGGGTGCTAGGTGATATTGAACTTGAATACACTACTAACACGACTTATATCCGTAGTTGAAGGAACTCGTCCGAGTTAAACATAATGTATCGGTGAATTTGTGTCAATGTGACACGGTCGAGGATGACTCGTGTTCCCACCCCTTTGAACCATCCGGTTTCTTAAAGCCCTATTGTGAAATGTTGGTGTGTGATCTAAATACCTTGAGCAAAATGCCACTAACTCACATTATAGCCTCCGCAATGCAGCCCTCAAGAGCCGCTTTATTGCGAACATTAGATTTGAACACCCAAGGCTTCTACATATGATCATAATTCATTCATTACGCTTAATGACGGTTTTATATCGAAGAAAAATAATATGATGAATATTGGTAAAGTTATTTTACTCAGAAGGCCCTGCATTTTTAAAGTCTTATTTTAGAGATATTGATTTGATGATATATTATTCATATTAGGTAATGATATTTCTTTTGAGGTGGAGATATTTATTGATGATATTAGGTAATAATATTTATTTTTGGGAAATTTATTAGATCTTATGAATATTATTGGAATGAATATTGATTTGAGGTTATTATATTATGATGTTGATTATTTTATTGGGAGATTTAAGAGTTATGATAATTGATGATTGATTGATATAATTTGGAGTATGATTGTAATAATTGGTGATTGATTTTATGAGTGAGGAATTTGTGGGATTCAGATTTTTAAGGGAAATTAGGTGAAAATAGTATTGGAGATTTTATTAGATTTATTTTTAATAAATTGTAGTGTTTGCCTTGGTGACCGTGTTGTATTGTAGTGGGAAAGAGAGAATTTCTTCCTTTTGACTCCTCACGACAACCCATTATTTTTCTTTCTTCTGCTTTTTCTTTACTCCTCTTGCCTATTTAAGTCATTCTTTCTTGCCTCAACCGAACCAGAGAAGAGGGAGAGTGAGAGATTGAGATAAGTCAGAGAAAGGAGATTGAGAGGAAGAAAGAAAGAAAGTTGGGCGAGAGACAGAGAGACTTAGTGACTGAGAAATTTTGATGAAGGATTAACTACAGCAGAATGAGTTTTAACAAGTAATTACCTTTGATTATTCATTCCTATAACCCACTGTAAGTATTCTTACTTACTGAGTATGATATTGATATTCAATAATACAGATCTTTATAGTTTTATTAAATATCTGGTCTTTTGATATAACTGCTTCAACAGTGATTTATATTATTGTGAATCAATTGACTCATTATTTTACAATTTTTGAAGTGCTTGCAGGAATGGAAAGTCAAGGTAATTATACAGTTGTGATTAGAGATTCATATTGAGATGTACAAAGATTCCAAGTTGGTTAAGTTTTGTCTAGAGTTTAGACTGTCGAATAGATTTGTATAAATGCCTTGTACGACATAGCTTTGGGTATATTTTTTTTGTATCAAGAAAAGTATTTTAACGGTATTGTTTTGTATTCATAGTTACAGTTTTTCCGCTGTATGAGATTATTTCAACGTAACATTCGAATTTATTTACAAGATAAAAGAAGAGAAATATCGGAATGTGACATTAGCTCTCTACTGAATACATCCACTTATATCATCGGTCCACCGAGTCGGCATTCACGGACAAGATGCACGCACCAAGTGAACTATCACAAGAAAAAACTTGGGAAGACCCGTTTCATTTGGCACAAAGTAATATAAATGTCACCTCTAGTCGGTCCATATCCTCTTGTGTCAATGACGCTGAACATAGGCCCCTAAAGAATGAAGACATCCCGACAAGTGGTCTAACCACGCTTCGGCAATGATCCACGCAATGCAATAGGGAGAAGTTGCATAATTACGTGATCGCATGGCTCTTCAAACCGAATATCGCATTTATCACTAAGTCGCATACATCGGGAAATATTCCGCATATCTGTCCGCACCTTACATTTCAAGCACTTTCAAAATGTGTTTTCTCGCTTTAGACATCGTGTGGCAAGTGCGGGCATATATGTTTGACCATCCTCGCCATGTACGGATAAAGTGTATGTCTCAACCCCATTTCTTGCAAGTTCATGCGGGCTTGGATGTTGTCTTTCGCTTTCCTCGAATGTCTAGTATTGTGCCAAGAATGTTGTCCATCACATTTTTCTCAATGTGCATGACATCAAGGTTGTACCACAATAGATTATCTTTCCAATACGGCAACTTAAAGAAAACACTTTTCTTCTTCCACAATACGTTAGCGCCTCGCTTTCTCTTCTCTTCACCCCACTCTTCTTCCGCTTTTGTCTTTTTCTTATTATCCGTCCTTGCCTTACCGGCATTCTCATCCCTATATGGCATATCTTGTAATTGTCTAAGAACTTCATCTCCACTTGGCACATTCAAATTCTTGTTTGCCGTCAAATGTTATTTTATTCCTCCTCCACGAATGATCAATTGGCAAGTATCGCTCGTGCCCCATATAACAAAATTTTCGCCGTGTTTTAACCGCTTGACCTCGCCGAGTACATACAGCAGGACATGCCTTCTCACCTCGTTAGGCCACCCGAACAAATCGCGTATGCCGGAAGTCATTAATTGTCCACATCAATCGCGTCCCAGAACAAAATTCTTTTTTTTTTACACGCCAAATGTGGGTATACCTACAGTCCATAGTTTCGTAACTCCTCAATTAAGGGTCGAGGTAGACATCTAGATCCATTCCAGTGACTTCGGGCCCGGATTATCGTGGATAGGATAAATGACGTTTGTTTCATGCACGCCCAAGGAGGCAAGTTGTACAAGGCAAACATTATAGGCCAAGTGCTATGGGATGTGGTCATGTTCCGAATGGATTAAATCCATCCGAGGTTAGTCCAAGCCCGACGCTCCTATTGTCCGCCAAAAGTCCGGATGCAAATTATCGAATGCCCTCCACGCTTCACCATCGCCGGATGCCTCAATACATCGCCCTTAGTCCGGCCTTCTACATGCCACCTCATATAAGGAGCAGTATGCTCGACATAAACAATCTCGTAGTCGTGGTATGAGTGGAAACCACCGCAACACCTTGACCGGCGTTTTTACTCGACGATATGGGTTGACCATCTTCATCCAACTAAATTTCATCCTTCCACTTCGATACTCCACAAACAAGACATGTATCCAAATCCTTATTGTTCTTCCGTAATAACATACAATCATTACGACACGCGGGATCTTCTCCTACCCGAGGCCCATGTCCCTTAGAAACTTTTTCGCCTCATATGTATTAACGGCAAAGCGTCATCTCTAGGAGGCAGCAATCGATTGATGAACTCAAGAAAATATGAAAATATTGCGTTACTAAGTCCACCAACACACTTCAAATTGTGCATGATGTACAGAGCACTAAGCTTGCTATGTTTGGTCCCATCATGAAGTGGCTTCTCCGCCTTCTTAAGCAAGTTATTGTACTTTAGTACGTCACCATCGCCGGCTTCTTCATTCACAGCTTTCTTCATTCCCTGCACCGCCACTTCGTGCTCACAATTGTCTTCCACGACACCGCATGCCGAATAGATCACGCAACATTGATCGCATGTTTTCACCTTATGTCGCGCTCATATCCCGATCTATGATCGTGGTAGTCGGCGTAGACATCGCAACAGAGACCGGACAGGCCTCTCCCGTGATAATACCAGGTTCGTATGCAATCATTATTCTCTTACCCCGCCAAATGGTCAAATACCAAATTCGCGGTGGCGCCGCTTATTACGCATACCTTATGTGGGCAAGTGAATTTTTTCATCGTGGATTGCACAGCTCCTAATCGCAAACTCCACGAATGATCTACACTCGCCTCTATATTCCTCGCACTCTAAACTTTGTCATCCAACTCTTTTCCATAGTTTTAGTTATCAGAACCCTAATCAATAAAATAAATCTAAGTTAGTTAGTTAGATGTTTTTTTTTTTTCTTATGTGTATTTCTTTAAGTACATCGTTTCAAATTTTGGTATATTTTTAACAAATAAACACATACATTGAGTATTAATTATAACATCTACATAATCAAAATTTACAAAACCTAAACAAAATTAAGGTCCAAATTTAAAAACATTTGACATGCCACATGGGGAACCTAGATAAAATATATGTGGCTATCTTATTTGTCGCTAATTTTTGTTTTCGCTTTCTTACAACATTTACATAATCTAAAGTTGTAAGACCTAAATTAATTATTTTGTTATATATGGGGACCCTAAATAAATTAGATATACCTAGCTAGGTTAAATGTTGGTTTTTTTGTCCGCTTATTATAACATTTATGTATTTGTATGGAAAGTGTACATAAAATAAATCTAGCAACCTATGTTAGTTGTTTCTTACTTTCTTTTTTCGATCTTAGCATTTACATACTTATTCTAAATTTACAAAATCTAATCATAAATTAACAACCAAAATAGATATGCATTTCTTATTTGTGTATTTTTTATTTTTTTGTTACGATAATGTGCAAAAGAAAACCTACACAAATATGGGTCTAAATGTAAATGCAAAATCCTATACAAAAAACTAATTTCAAACTATGAAGGTACGTAATTTTGCATGCAAATATATTAAACAATATTTTCACCATATACAAAACATATATGTCAAACAAGTAATACATAACATAAATCTTAAGCAAATAAACTAATTAGCTAACATGTAAAAATAATTTGCTAATATAACTACATCAACAATATATAATAATATACAGTACTGTAAATTGCATATTTATATAAATAAATAAATAAATTAGTTTATATATAAATATATATATAAACTAAAATCGTATATATATACCTAATTTTTGAGAGTCGATCGAGAACGCTTGGTCGCCGGAGGAGCAACGGCGTGACGGGCGCGGTGAGAGAGAGAACCACCGAGGAGAGAGAGAACCACCGAGAGAGAGAGACAACGTGATCCAAAAGAGGCCTAGAGAACGGCCAGCCGAGAGAGAGCACACGGTGAGAGAGATGCCGCAGAGGGTGATGGAGAAAAAAATGGCGGATGAAAATGGGTCTATAGCCTGAGTTGCGAGGGGAGAGAAAGAAAGAGAGGGAAGAAGGAAGAAGAAAGAAGAAAAAAAAAGAAAAAAAGGAAGGCGCGGTGGCGGACGCGCTTTCCGAGGAGTTTTTGACGTGCCATGTGGCACGTCAAAACTCAAGACGTGCCATGGCACGCCGAGAACTCTTGGCATGCCACATGTGGCACGTCAAAACTTCTTGACGTGTCCACATGTGACACGTCAAGAGCATTTTTACATTTAAATTTTAAAATATACAATTTTAATTTATATCATTTATTTACTTAATTTAATTATATCATTATTTATTATATCAATTTTTTCTCTTATATAACACATTATCCATACAATATACTTAAAACTAATTAGATAATAAACAAATTAATATTCTAAACGTACAGATAATAAAATTCATTTGTTTAATTAATATTACTAGCTAGAATAATTTATGCATGATAATTTCATATCATGTATATATGAATGAAATGTTTGATTCATATGCATGTAATAATATTAATTGTACAATAGTATATGATTATAATACTAGCTAATTGGCATGCATATGATATATACGTATATACCAATTAATTTATACTAATATGATATAATTAATTTTTCATACCAATTCAAATCTTAATTTTTACAAATTAAAATTATAGATGTACAGATAATAGTATGATTATGCATGTACACACACACACACACACACACACACACACACACACACATATATATATATATATATATATATATATATATATATATGTGATATTAATTGCACGCATGTGATATATATATGTATACATATATACCAAGTAATTTATACTAATATGATAAACTATAATTTTCCTATCCAATCAAAATTAATTTTTTATGCCAATTAAAATTAATTTTGATATATATATACATGTGATAAAATTAAACTTAATTTTTTTTTTGACGTGTTAGTTAGACACGTCAAAATTGTTTTGATGGCACGTCAAAAAATTATAATAAATAATTAAATATATTATATTATTTAAATTATTATAAATTATATTTATTTTAATTCTATTAAAATTATATTTACTCTATCATATAATTTCTATTAAAATTATATTTATTCTATTATATAATTTTTTCCTCTTATATAACGCATTATCCATACAACACAATTACAATTAATTAGAGAATAAATAAATTAATATTCTAGGTATATAGATAATTAGATGTATCCACTGACCGACCACATATATTGTGTTGGCCGAGTTCATGTGAGGTTTGCGAGTCTTATAAAATAAATGTATCAAGTATGTTTTATATATTTTTAAAAAATTAATATGGCTAGCTATCATATTAATATTACTAGACTGATCGATTTATGCATGATAATATGATGGTCAAATTAATATTAATGAAATTGTTGAATTATATGCATGCATGTGATAGTTATATTAATTGGTATACAATATATAGAATGATTATGCATGCATAGATATATATATGTATACACATGTGATATTAATTGGCATGCATGTGATATATATATATATACACGTATACATATATACCAAGTAATTTATACTAATGATAAACTTAATTTTCCTATCCAATCAAATTTAATTTTTTATGCCAATTAAAATTAATTGTTTTTTAATACATATTTTTTTATATCAAAATTAAAATTAATTTATATATATATATATATATATATATATATATATATATATATATATATATATATTTTTTTTTTTGACGTGTTGGTTAGACACGTCAAAATATTTTGACATTCTAACTACAACACGTCAAAAGTCACATGGCACGTCAAAAAATTATAATAAATAATTAAATATATTATATTATTTAAATTATTATAAATTATATTTATTTTAATTTTATTAAAATTATATATTAAATTATATTTCTATTAAAATTATATTTACTCTATCATATAATTTCTATTAAAATTATATTTATTCCATTATATAATTTTTTCCTCTTATATAACACATTATCCATACAACACAATTACAATTAATTAGAGAATAAATAAATTAATATTCTAGATGTATAGATAATTAGATGTATCAACTGACCGACCACATATGTTGTGTTGGCCGAGTTCATGTGAGGTTTGCGGGTCTTATAAAATAAATGTATCAAGTATGTTTTATATATTTTAAAAAAATTAATATGGCTAGCTATTATTTTAATATTACTAGACTGATTGATTTATGCATGATAATATGATGTTCAAATTAAAATTAATGAAATAGTTGAATTATATACATGCATGTGATAATTATATTAATTGGTATACAATATATAGAATGATTATGCATGCATATATATATATATATATATATATATATATATATATATATATATATATACCAAGTAATTTCTTCTAATGATAAACTTAATTTTCCTATCCAATCAAAACAAATTTTATATGCCAATTATTTTTAATATCAAATTAATGTTAATTTTTGTTTACAAATTAATGTTAATTTTTTTGACGTGTTGGTTAGACACGTCAAAAACTTTTGACGTGTCAAAAAGCAGCACGTCAAGAATATTTTTGTTGACGTGTATAGTTAGACACGTCAAAACATATTGACGTGGCAAATATGAATTACTGTTTGCCACGTCAAAAAATACCCTTTTTTTGGTAGTGTTATTTCCATAAGTTTTTATCATATTATTTATATCACATTTGATAATCACGAAACCAAACAAAATAAGGATAGGTCAAACTTAACCCTAAGGGGTCGGTCATAGGTGATTTTAGCATAGGGTACCGACTTGGCATACGAGTCCGTCAATTAAGTTCGACTTGACGGACTCCTAGTATATAATTTTGTTGACTTTGTTATCTATCAATTATTAGGATAAAGTATTTCAAAATATATATATTAGGATTAAGATAGTATAATATTTGGTTTGTATAATATTTGGTTTTTCAGTAACATCATCAAAATTAAATAAATATTTCTTACCATTTACTACTCATTACTATTAAAGTATTGATTAAATTTACCATTTTTATGACCTTAAACTTTTAGGTGAAGTGGTAATTTTATATAGTATCATAGCCAAAAGTTATAGAATGAACCTTGACTCCATCAAATTGTGTAATTTTAATTAATATGAGGAAAATATCACTTTAAGCCTTTAACACTCTCAATTTGTATAAAATTAACTTATATGATGCAAAAATCACGTCTAGCAGCTTATCTATCTATCGTTTATCTAACACACATATTATTCTTTTTCACCTATACGTACGAGATTAGGCATCGGCAACGACAAAAATTTCTGAATTCAATATTATTTGGTGTAAAGGTTGGCTTGACCACTTCTTTAGTGTAAATTAAAAGAGAAAAACAAGGCAGGCAGATCTCGATTCTCCACTATAGCAACGCTTTTTCAAGAGAAAAATCTGTATTACCTTTTATCAAATAACTCAGGAGGAAGATTCAAAACGCTATTTATTTTCCTCCCCTTCAAAATTTTAACAAACAAGTAAGGGGAGGAAAACATTAATAACACCTTTAAGTCAGAAAAAAAACAGGACAGTGTTCAAGTGATCCAATCACGTTTCTCAGTTTCTGATCATTTTGATTTATAAGTAGAACTTGTCAATTATTATTTTAATTTCTAGCCTTTAATAACCAAAATTTTCACTTCATGGAAAAGTTGGACAATTTTCCCACTTGAGAGAGTGAAAAAGACAAGAGGCAAGAAACTGTACGTTGTAATAAAATTATTTCCATGCCAACAGAAGCAACCCCTGAATGAGGGCGAGAGTGGGCAAATAGAGAAGAGGAAGAACCAGATACATCAAACATCCAGCACAAAAACGAGTGATAACGTACACAACAAACAACCTAATTAAGAACAGGCCACCCAATAAAGTAGTGTCATTGAAACCTAGAACTAGTAAGGACGTACAAGAGCATGCATAGATCGAGGACGTCGCCGCAACAGGCTATGGAAACTTCCACATGCAGCACCATCTGCAACTTGTAGCGTAGGCATGCCTGCATTATTTCTAACAGTGAAGTGGCCCTGACTGCAGCGGGTCGGATTGAGAAGGCTGAAAATGAATCTTGAATTGGGTGGATCCCAATAAAGTCCAATCTCATCACCCTTCTTGAGGCTCCTCCTCTTCACAAACTCCTAGGTCCAATTTCGATTGAGAACATAGCTCCCACTTCCACTTGGCCAATATTTGAAGATCAATTCATGTTCAGACTTGGTATCAAAATCCCAAACACCAACTGGAATCCCATTAGCAATGCGTCGTGCATCCCATAGGCCTAAAATATGCTCCTGCACCCACTTCTTCCGCAACAAGAGCCTCGATGAATCCCCGATATCGCTTGTCTGAATCGTCTTCTTCATAGCCGTGGGACCAAGCTCGAACTTCAACTCCAATGAAGCATCGTTATGTCTCTCTTTTTTCTGGATGAAGGAGGGACGTACGTTGGCACTACTACTGTTTTCACTTGCTTTCCTCTTTTTGGTGGTGCATGTACCGCAACCGAGCTCCAACTCCAACGAAATCTCCTCCAATCCATATTCGCTCCGGGTCTCAATTCCTGCAGCTTCACCTACATGATTAACTAATTGATCATTCTGTAGAGTAGCCAAAAAATCATACAAGATGGGTTCTTTTACCTTACATTCAGAAAACGAGGAACTAATCTCACCTCTTGTCTTGTCCTTTGAAATTTTGCTCTTTTCGCCATCGTTTCCTTCTGGGTTTTCACTCGCTTTCCTTTTTTTGGTGATGCATGTAGTGGAACCGAGCTTCAACTCCAACGAAATCTCCTCCAATCCATGTTGGCTCTCGCTCTCAACTCCTGCAGCTTCACCGACATTAAGTTATTGATGATCATTCTCTATAGTAGCCGAACAAATCATACAAGATGGCATCTTTTATGTTAACATTCAGAAAATGAAGAACTAATCTCACCTGTTGTCTTGTCTTTGGAAACTTTGCTCTTTCGCCATCGTTTCCTTGTGGGTTTTCACTCGTCGGCTTCGTGGTTGCGCCAAAGCCATGTAACAAGTTGCGAGTGACAAAACCTCCATGCCCAACTTGTCACCGCTTAATGATCGACCAGAATGCAAAGCATGCGAACTGGGTTTGCCGGACAGTAGAGAGGACTCCATCGTTCAGACCCAGAAAACACCAAAAAGATAGTGTTTGTGTTTGTGTGTTTTTCTTGGAGTACCTTGGTGTGAGGAGCTAGAGTGGGGATTTATATTTATTTTTATAATTTTTTTAAAAATATTTTTTAAATAAATTTTTAAAATTAACTTCTGCTCCCCATATATAGTGTTTTAAAAATATATCCTTAAAGAGTATATAATAAGTTTCCAAAAGTAGTTCGTCCTGTTTCTAACTATAATCCCTTTCCTCATTTGAATAAAAATAAAATAAAATAATAATTTTTTCTTTTTGGGATTTCAGCCATACACCCTCATATGAGGCACCCCAAGCTACTGTTATGAAAAAACTCAATTACATAGTCGACATTAGGCTGTTAAGAGAGCAAGCCGCCGGGCTCGGTTCGCATAAACTTAGCTCGTGCTCGACTCGAATATTAAATGAAACGTTTGTGAACATGAATCTGGTTCGAATATTAAACGGTTAGCTCGCTCAACTCGGCTAAGCTCGTGAGCAGCTCGTATAAGGCTCGAATTTGTAGTTATTCACATAATTCCTCATATTAATATTAAAAATTGATGATTTTTTTTTTTTTCCCTAAGAGCATCATTTTATTATAAAAAGATACATATCCTCTATCTTCGAAACCAAGTGCCTTGCTGTATTGACTCGAGCTCCATACTCCACTAGCTAAACTAATCAAATGCTCATATGCAAGCTGGCTTCTTGAGCCGTTTAAGAGTACTTGAAGTTTAAATTTATAATAAAAAAATTAATTAATAAATTAAATTAAATATAAGAGCTAGCTCGTGAACTGGTTCGGCTCGGCTTGACTTATTATGAGCTCGAGCTTGAGCTCGATTTCTTGGCTCGGCTTTAAGCTCGAGCTCGAGTAAAATTTAAATAAGCCGAACCCGAACAAGGGAAGCTCGCTCAAGCTCAACTCGTTTACACCCCTAGTCGACATATATAAAAGAAGTTAAAAACCTAAGCTATACGTGTTGATTTCAAAATTCACAAAATCTTAACAAGTTGAGGAATATATATAAGCTAGGGCCACATCGATTTTAGTCTTTAAATTTGCAATTTGCTAATTTGAGTAATCTTCAAGCCGTTCAATAATTATTTATAATTATAAATATTTATAATTATTTATGAATTGACGGAATCAAAGTTCATCCTATAACTTTTGGCTCTGATACTATATACAATTATCACTTGCCCTAAAAGTTTAAAGTCATAAAAATGGTAAATTTAATCAATACTTTAACAGTAATAAGTAGTAAATGGTAAGAAATATTTATTTAATTTTGACGATGTTACGTGTAAAACCAAATATTATACTATCTTAATCCTAATATATATATATTTGAAATACTTTATCCTAATAATTGATAGATAACAAAGTCAACAAAATTATATACTAGGAGTCCGTCAAAAGAAATTTGTAGATAGATTGTGACTCTTTGGGTTACGTGGTTTAGAATGCAAAATGAAATTTGTATTAATTAAGGTGACCCTACCACCTCGATGTGCGGCCAATACGATGGTAAGGGGGAAGTAAAAGTAGGCGTCGGGAGAAAATAGGATTTACAACTTCAGACGAACCCCACGGAATCTATTAAGGAATCACTGAAATTTTAGGAAATTTTAGTTTTGAAATTTTAAATACAAATTGTTTATTTTTTATTCAATGATCATTGTTTACACGTGTCCCACTACTAATAAAATATATATTTATTATTTTATTAATAGTAGGACACATGAAAAACAATGACCTTTAAATAAAAATAGACGGTCTAAATTTAAAATTTCAAAACTAAAATTCCATTAAGAATTTTAATTGATCCAAGTGAGTTAGAAAGGACATATTTGAAAACATCAAAAAAGCAAGTGGGATGATCACGTAGGCCGTGTAAGAAATTCCATTTAAAGTATGTCCATTTATGTCACATATATTATTGTAATTATAAAATTACGGTGTTCAATAATTTATTCAAATTAAAGTTTATCGTAAATCAAATATTCTAATTAAATTACTGATTTAATTCTTGTGGAACAAGTATTTGATTCCAATCAAATATTCGAATTAAATTATCGATTTAATTCTTGTGGAACAAGTATTTGATTCCAATCAAATATTCGAATTAAAGCACTGATTTAATTCTTGTGGAACAAGTATTTGATTTCATTAAAGATTTTATTTTTGTGGAATCAATTAGCTGTATTAATTTGATTTTTATTCCTTGATGGGAGGAATAATTAAGGTAACAGCTCTAATTGAGGGTCCCCTGACCTACCTATAAATAAGGCCTGTGTATTCCATCAATTGGCACTCACTGGTAGGCATAGGTCAGAAGAATCTCTCAATATTTTTTGTTTTCTAAATTTGATTGCTGTGAAACTGTTCTTCAATTGGTTTGAGCAAAAGTATGGCTAAAAGTATTTATATAATTATTCATTCCGCTGCTAATTTTATTGTCAATTAGCATTTAATTATATATTGAATTCTTACATGCCGTTGATGATAATGGTTTTTCTAGGAATCAGGCTTCTCCATTATATTTAGGATCCAAAACAATGAAACATGCCAGTTATTAGTTTTCTTAAGGACGAAGTTGGTAAAGTCAAACACATTCAAATTTTAAAACCAAAGAATTTTCAGTTTTTACATTTAAATTTCAAAATAATAATAATAATAATATTAACTTAAAGAAATTTGTAGATGGATTGTGATTCTTTGGGTTAGGTGGTAGGATCATCCCACTTAAATTTAAATTTGTCATATTATCCTTTATTAATTGGGAAATTAAAGTCTCCTAATTGTGTAATTGGATATATATATATATATAGTAATTTAATTCTAAAGCCAATTATTTATTGATGGGGTGGCATGCACTAGTAGTAGCATGTTATGCCGGCCCATGGAAGTGACGTGGGTATTGTGAATTTGTGATGGAGCTTTTTCTTCTGTTACAAAAGTAATAATCGGCTCGAGGATTATTCTCCTCCAACACGTGGCCTTCTTGTCTCCTAGTAAACAACTGTCGCGCTTTTGATGCGGTGTAGACGCAGAAAATTAATCAGGTAAGCCCCTTTACCTGCTTAATTAAGAAAAAAATTGTTGTCCAAAGGGGTTTGAACCCATGTTGCGCAGCTAATCTTTACTTCCATATTATTTCAGTATTTATTTTCTCTTTTATTTATTTATTTATTTTTTATATGAGGGCACAAAATTAAAAACGAGTGATAACACAACAAACAGCCAAATTAAGAACAAGCCAATAAAGTAGTGTAATTGAAACCTAATAGAACTAGTAAAGACGTACAAGGATTTTTATTCTTTACCCTGCTACGTACTGCACGTGCCGGTGTTCAAACCTAGCTAGCTATATATGTTTGTTTTTTCTAATCTAGCTAGCTTTATATGTTTGTTTATTTGCATTGGTGGATTGATGGTATACTGTGTATGTGGACAGGCGTGATGCACTGATGGTGATTTATTTAGTATCAAATTTCAACAGGATGGAGATTTATTTAGTATCAAATTCTGTAAATTTAATTTAAGGAAAAATATAAATATTAAAACAAAAACAAAAACTTTAAACTAACTTTCGCTTGCAATAAAGTTCTATAATGTTCAAAATGTACTAATTAACTAAGTCTATCAAACTATGGTAAGCATAACTCGTCATCGTGTCGCATAAACTGTCAAACTAAATTACACTAAATTATGGTGTGGAATAATTCGTCTTCCCTATGTATGACATATCAAACCCTCTTGATCATGTATTAATTAAAACTATTTTATAACAATCATTCATATTATCTTTTAACAATACAAAACATGAAATAAAATGAAGAACATAAAAACAATTATACTACTTCCTTCTTTTGTGGGATATATGATTGCATTTATCATATGCAATAAGTTTTTAAAACTCTTAAGCATTCCTAGAGGACGAATGAAATCTCGTGAGGGTTTAACAGGAATAATACCCATAAACATTGTCAATTTATTCTATTCAAAATTATCGTGCAAGAGTCTACTTGACATCATCTTATTCTATTTTTTTTTTTCAAATTTAATGTTATTTTTAAAATTATTATTGAATTTAATTCAATAATAATTTTAAAAATAACATTAAATTTGAAAAGAAAAAATAAAATAAAATAATAGACCCCCCCCTCAATTGAAGTGGCCCAAGCTGATTGCCGGTCCGCTTGAGAATGCTAAAAATGAATTGAATCTTGAATTCGCTGGATCCCAATAAAGTCTAATTTCGTCACCCTTGTTGAGGCTCCTCCTCTTCACAAACTCCTTGGTCCATTTTTCAATGAGGACGTAGCTCCCACTTGCCCATTGTTTGAAGATCAATTCATGTTCAGACTTTGTGTCAAAATCCCAAACAGCAACTGGTACCCCATTAGCAACGCGTCCTGCATCCCATAGGGCCCCAATATGCTCCGGCACCCACTTCTTCGGCAATAAGAGCTAGAAGCATTATTTACGTCCTTAGCCCAACAGCTAAAATCATAAAATAAAACAACAACAACATAAAATAAAAAATAAAAACAAAAACCCCTCACAAGCAGTAGTGAAAAAGCACGGCATCATAGACATCCCTTCGAAAGATATGTCTTTGCTGAAGAAAACGATCAGATCTAAGGTTGAAGTGATTAAATATGGATCTAAATTTAGATTTACAAATGAGATCTAAAGTAACCCTCCTCTTGAAGTTATGTTGTTTAGATGAAGAGAGAGAGGAATTCTAGAGATTGTATTTGGTTTGTTGAAATATTATTTTCGGTCAATGTATATTTTATCATCTTTATAAATATTTTTCTTTAAAAAAACTCAATGAACGAGACCGTTAAGAAATCTCCTAATTCCTCATTCCTAATTACATTGAGCAAACAACATTTTTCTGTTACCACATTTGTTGTTAAAAAAAAAAAAAAAAAAAAAAAGATATTTATTAGTACTAGGAAATTTGATATGTGGTGAGGGGGCCAAATATCAAAGAGTTGACCACCCCGCCAGTACCCACCATTATAGATGAGGGGCCCCGGCAATATTGACTTCACAGAATAATCGTAAACAAACCGTATTCTTTCTACATAATTGGGCTAAATCGATCGTGTCCCTTGAACGACAGATAATACATCAAAACCTTGAATTTTGGACAATTTGGCTATATGACAATTTTTTTATTTTTTATTTTTTGGATTTTACAGATTTACAATACCTGAGACTAGTCAACCCTTGCTCATGCATACGAGGGTTAAGGGCGTTAAATTATCATTTATAAATGTCTAACAATTAAGTAGAATATTTTAATTAAATGAGAATAAATTGATAGAGTCATGATTGAACTTATGAACTGATTTTGATACTATATTAAATTAATATTTATTTCAAAACTTTAAATTAATTAAAAATAAATAAATTTAATCATTTAGTACTTTAACAAATATTATTTGAAATGGCTAAAGAAGAGGTTAAAGAGATGTCATTTTATCCTTAATTGGGGAAATAAAAGACTGAATTGTAATGGGATATAGCAACAAGGCTAGGGGGCATAGATCGAGTATTAGTACCATTAATTAAGGACAAAGATTTCCTCTAAATTGGGTTCCTTCAACATAATCTATAAAAGTGACATGTGTCCATTTTTCAATAACATATGAGATGCACATGAGTTTTTAATAAAATTTATTTCAATTTTGTTCCTGCTATTAAAAAAAATATGTGTATCTCACATGTTAAGATACACATGTCACTTTTATAGACTGAGTTGAAAGAAATTTCTCTAACTTAATTTGGAGAAAAACTTTGTCCCATTAGTCCCATTATTAATACTAATATTATTCGCATAGTTATTGACAAAGGTATGTTATGTTGGTCACTGGAAGCCATGATGTAATCATTAATTAAAGCTCCTACTAAATCTTATCTTCTTTTCCACCGACCACCCTCTTATTCCAACTTGTTCTGTTCCGGATCTTCACCTTCTTCTATCTCTTTCTTCCAAGCTTCGTCCTTCCCATTTTGCCCTTTTGTAACCACAATTTCTTTTACATCTTACCCGTAATTGATATTCTCCTCTTTTATGTGCTGCGACAAGAGAGAGAAAGAAGATGAGAGGCAAGAAACAACCCTTAATTTTTACAGTCACATTATGTTAGTATATAATAATCATGTAACAATTTACTGAATAACATTACTCTATTCTATTCATATTTCTCATCCACTCCAATTTCAATTGAGTGTCTTTGTGCACCTATTAACTCATCTCTATATATGGATCTGCCATTAATGTAATTGACTATTTTTCAAAATCCTTCACATTTGAATGATTATTTGCAGAAATAATAATAATAATAATAATAATAATAATAATAATACATTAGAAAATATAACAAACTTGTGTGTTTCTAAAGTAATATTGTTAATTTTTTTTTTTTTTTTGGGTCTCACTCTAAAAATGAGATAACTTTTAAAATCATCATTTAATTAAAATTTAATTAATAGTGATCAATCACAAATTTAAATATGACTTTAAAAGTCACATCATTCTTAAAAGAACACAAAAGCATTATGCATGTTTCTACCGCATGAAATATACAACACTAAAGAAACTTAATGTCTCTCTCTCTCTCTCTCTCTCTATATATATATATACACGTAAAATACACTTTCTTAACTTATCGTGCAATTGAAATGACCTAATTGTCGGTCCGCTTGAGAATGCTAAAATTAGATTTCAAAAGAATAAAAAGGAGTTAAAAAAAAAAAAAAAAAAACAATATAATCGCACACCTAAGCCAACCTTTAATGCCCTATGAAATCAATCAAGTTTATGCGTATTTTCAATACAGTGAATATGTTAAATCGACAAATAACTAACTAATTTAGTTTGTTGATCAGGTAGAAATTTGTGCGTAATTCTTGAAGGAGGCGTCAATTTTATCTTTTGCGTGCCCAGCAAGTTTCAATATAGTTTGTCCCCCTTTGTCCTTTCGTGGTCGTTTCGTATGAAGCATAAGGACTTGACATTTTACTGACAATAAATAGAGAAAATCTTTGGCAATTTCTTGTATGAGCTGAATTCTTATTTCCTTTGTCTAGGCCAACAAGCTCGATCTTTACACCTCCCTCACCCGGTAAAATATAATTGGTGCAACTTTTGTACGTGTCATATATATTTTTTTATTTGTAAAATCATGAAAAAAAAAAATTGAATCAATGTAAAAGAGACTTACACGTTCGAAAAAAATTTGTTATACATGCACATGTGAATGTTGAGTCACACATTGAAAAAAAAGAAAAAAAAATGGTACATGTATTATATTTAAGCAAACAAATATTAATATTTGCTTATTTTATATACACGAATTGTTTTGTAAGCAAATGTCAATTTCAAGCAATGTGTTACAATAAATAAAATAAATATAAGGATGCATTGTTTATATATGAATTTATGTGCACTCTTCTCGAAATTAACGAATTTTGTGCAAAATGAAAAATGGACCAATGAGTTTGATGAGGAGGGGCCTGAAGAAGGGTGATGAGATTCGGCTCTAATGGGATCAAAGCAATTCAAGATTTAATTTATGTTTAGGGTTAGGTAAAGGTTTAGGGTTTCCATCAATCCTTAATTATTATTAATTTATGTTTACACCTTTGCTTTTTACCTCCCTATTTTGTTTCTCTTTCGATGTTAGTCTATTAATTTTTCCTAACTCTTTCAATACGTACCCCAATTAATGACTTGCATTCTTTGACTGATCGGCGGACAACTTAATTAAGACCAATTTGAATAGTTGATGTGTGTGGCCACTATGATGGATGAGGTGCATGCCCCTTTAACCCAACAGTTGGAGGCATGCCAATATTGACTTAACAAATTAAAACAGTGGTAAACAAAACAAAAGATGATCTTTCTACCACCATCGACCTTAATTGTCCCTTGAAGAGATAATACATCGACCATGAATTTTGAACAATTTGGCTATGTGACAAATTTTTATTTTATTTTATTTTATTTTTTTTTGTCCTTTTTGGATTGTGCAAATTGACAATACCTGAGACTCATCACCCTAGCTCATGCATACAAAGATTAATAGTGTTAAATTATCATTTATTTAAAAAGTTTTTTAATAGATGATGAGGTCCAATAAATAGAATATTTTAATTAAATTAATTGGGATAAATTGATAGACTCATGATTTGAACTTATGAACAGGCTCTAATAACATGTTGAATCAACACTTATCCTAAAAGTTTAAGTTAATAGAAATAAGTAAATTTAATCATTTAATACTTTAACAAATATTATTTGAAATGGCCAAGGGAGAAGGTTAATATAAAGAGATGCCATATTATCCTTAATTGGGGAAATTAAAGACTCTGGATTGTAATGGGATATAGCAACAGAGTATTTCCATTATTAATTAATACTAATATTATTATTTGTAAAGTTATATATGGATGGATGACACTTAACACTTTATAAGGACAAATGTATGTTATGTTGCTCAATGGAAACCATGATGCGCACATGTGATCATTAATGTGATGGAGCTTTTCTGACTCTTCTTCTACAAAAGTAATCAGCTTAAGGATTCAGCTTAATTAAGGAAGCTTCCTTCAAAATCAGATCTTCTTTTCCATGCATGAACCACTTCTTATTCCAATATTGACAATGACATCATATATATAAAAAATGAAGTAAATTGACTTCGCTAGCTGGCTGTTACTAAACACAGCCCAAGGATTTGATTGGGAATATGGCAATCCTTTTTGATATTCCTTTTCAAAAGCAGAATTATTTTATTATCTTTTCCAAGGGTACTGTATATGAAGGCTTAGTGGCATCACAAACCAATAGTGGCGGATCCACTGGGTTCCTTGGGGGTGCCGTGGATTTTAAATTTTTTTTTTTTTTTTTTTTTTTTTTTTTTTTTTTTTTTATAACCCACGGCACCCTCAAAAAAATAAATAAAAAAAAAAAAAAACAATATTATCAAGTTATCAACCCCTTCAGCGCACTCAGCAGTCTCCACTCTCCCGCAGGCCGCACCGGATTTCTAAATTTTTTTTTTTTTTTTTTTTTACACACGGCACCCTTAAAAAAAAAAAAATTTACCAACCCTTCAGGCTTCAGAAGTCGCCCGCACGCGCATGACACACCAAGGATTTGTAAATTTTTTTCTGTTTTTTTAACCCACGGGCCACAGCACCCTTAAAAAAAAAAAAAAAATTTACAATTTTACTTTGGCATCTCCCGCGCCCCAGCTGCCCACTGCCCAGCACCCCAGGCCCCATTCCTTCTCCAGTTCAGCTGTTCTCCAGTTCTCCCGCAACTCCGCAAGACCCAGTGACCCACACCGCACGGCTGTATACCCCCATCCCCATTCAACCCAATTTGTTGACGGCAAATAAACCAGTCCCACAAAAAAACCTTTCCTCTCTCTTTCTCAGGCTTGCTTCGTTAGGCCTCAATATTGAGCGAATCGACGCCAAACAAGCCGGCTGCAAATCTCGATCAAATTTTTAGCTACACCTATGTGTAACCATGAAAGCAAAATGGATAAACTAGGTGCTTAACATTTTTATTTTCTTTCACTTTCTTCAAGTTTCTCTCGCAACCTAACATGATTCCCTTGATTTATTATTGTCTCATTTCTTGTTAATTGTTAATTGTTATGCTTGATTCTGGTTGTGGTTGTGTTATACAAATTGTTTGTGATGTATTTAGGTATGATGTAGTGTCGACATGTTACATTTATAATATATCAATTTCAGCACATATTTATAAACTTTTATAGATATTTTTGTGATGCAAATATTGTGTGAATTACCAAATTTTTAGGTGAAAAAAATTTAGGACGCAAAAAATTTTAGCGACACCCCAATGTTAAATAGCTGGATCCGCCATGCAAACCAAGACGTCGCAAGAAAATGGCGACTTCTCTTATGTACGTTTAGGGACCGCTAAAAGCCTAAAACCTAACCAGACTGGAAACAAAACGCCTTCCACACGCTAAAGACCACAGAGCAACAAAATGAAGCCTCAACCACACGACAACGCCGTCTGTTTCACATGGATAGCAGCGACATGCAATGAGGGTCGCCAGTACACAATGGCGACGCACGCAAGATGACAGAAATTAGCCGTTAATTTTTCTTACCGATCGAGTTAATTAATGAGGCTCTCTGGGTGTCGTCACCCCTAGCTCATACAAGGGTTAATAGTACGTGGAATGGCTAAGAGGTGTCTTATTATCCTTTATTAAGTGGGAAATTAAAGACTCCTAATTTTTAATTGGATATATATATAAAGCCAATTATTTATTGATGGGGTGGCATGCACTAGTAGTAGTATATATGTTATGTTGGTCAATGGAAGTGACGAGGCTATTGTGATGGAGCTTTTCTCTTCTGTTACAAAAGTCATAATCGGCTCCAGGATTAATCTCCTCCAACACGTGGCCTTCTAGTCTCCTAGTAAAAGACAATCGCGCTTTTGATGCGGTGGAAATCAGGTAAACCCCTTTACCTGATTAATTAAGAAAAAAATTTTGTTGTCCCTCCAAATTACAGGCTCTGAGTTTCACCCTTCTCAACCCTTGTTGGGCAGGGGCAGCTAAGCTTAACTACCATATTTGAAAAAGCTGACTCCGTCCTTGAGTTTGACCCTTCTCAACCCTTGTTAGGCAGCTAATCTTTATTACCGTATTATTTCAGTATTTATTCTCTTTTATTTTTATTTTTATTTTTATATGAGAGCACAAAATTAAAAACGAGTGATAACACAACAAATTAAACAGCCAAATTAAGAACAAGCCAATACAGTAGAGTAATTGAAACCTAATAGAACTAGTAAGGACGTACAAGATTTTTATTCTTTACTCTGCTACGTACTGCACGTGCGGGTGTTCAAACCTAGCTAGCTAGCTATATATGTTTGTGTATTTGCATGGGTGTTATACTATGTATGTGGACAGGCGTAATGGTGATTGATGGAGATTTCTTTAGTATCAAATTCTGTAAATTTTTAATTTAAGGAAAAAATATTAAAAAAATAAAAAACTCTAAACTTATAGTGGTACGTAGTACCCACCAAAAAAAAAAACAAAAACAAAAGAAGAGAAAGAAGAGTTATTGGCAGCCGTTTACTGTAGACCTTTAAAAAACAAAGAAAAATCAAGGAGTTTATGTAAATTATTGAACGGCTTTGAAGATTAGAAATTTGACCGACTCAATTTAGCAAATCGCAAATTCAAAGACTAAAATTGATGGGACCCTTATATATTCCTGAACTTGTACGTTAAGATTTTGTGAATTTTCAAATCAACACGTACAGTTTAGGTTTTTAACTTGTTTTATATATGTCGACTATGTAATTGAGTTTTTTCTTAACAGTAGTTAGGGTGCCTCATAAATAGAGATATATATGAGGGTGTGTAGCTGAAAATAAAAAAATTTGGAACCGCCTTATAGCTTGAAGGCTATAAGTATAATCCCCACTCTCCTCACTCCAAGGAACTCCAAGAAAAACACACAAACACAAACCCTATCTTTTTTGGTGTTTTCTGGGTCTGATCGATGGAGTCCTCTCTACTGTCCGGCAAACCCAGTTCGCATGCTTTGCATTCTGGTCGATCATTAAGCGGTGACAAGTTGGGCATGGAGGGTTTTGTCACTCGCAACTTGTTACATGGCTTTGGCGCAACCACGAAGCCGACGAGTGAAAACCCACAAGGAAACGATGGCGAAAAGAGCAAAGTTTCCAAAGACAAGACAACAGGTGAGATTAGTTCCTCATTTTCTGAATGTTAACGTAAAGAAAGCCATCTTGTATTTATGATTTTTTGTCTACTCTAGAGAATGATCATCAATTACTACTTAATGTCGGTGAAGCTGCAGGAGTTGAAAGCGAGAGCCAACATGGATTATTGGAGGAGATTTCGTTGGAGTTGAAGCTCGGTTCGACTACATGCATCACCAAAATGAGGAAAGCAAATGAAAACCGAGAAGGAAACGATGGCGAAAAGAGCAAAATTTCAAAGGACAAGACGAGAGGTGAGATTAGTTCCTCGTTTTCTGAATGTAAGGTAAAAGAACCCATCTTGTATGATTTTTTGGCTACTCTATAGAATGATCAATTAGTTAATCATGTCGGTGAAGCTGCAGGAATTGAGACCCGGAGCGAATATGGATTGGAGGAGATTTCGTTGGAGTCGGAGCTCGGTTGCGGTACATGCACCACCAAAAAGAGGAAAGCAAGTGAAAACAGTAGTATTGCCAGCGTCCCTCCTTCATCCAGAAAAAAAGAGAGACAAAACGATGCTTTATTGGAGTTGAAGTTCAAGCTTGGTCCCACGGCTATGAAGAAGACGATTCAGACAAGTGATATCGAGGATTCGTCGAGGCTCTTGTTGCGGAAGAAGTGGGTGCAGGAGCATATTTTAGGCCTATGGGATGCACGACGCATTGCTAATGGGATACCAGTTGGTGTTTGGGATTTTGATACCAAGTCTGAACATGAATTGATCTTCAAATATTGGCCAGGTGGAAGAGGGAGCTATGTTCTCAATCGAAAATGGACCGAGGAGTTTGTGAAGAGGAGGAGCCTCAAGAAGGGTGATGAGATTGGCCTTTATTGGGATCCAGCCAGTTCAAGATTCATTTTTAGCATTCTCAATCCAACCCCCCGCGGTTAGGGCCACTTCACTGTTAGAAATAATGCAGGCATGCCTACGCTACAAGTTGCAGATGGTGCTGCATGTGGAAGTTTCCATAGCCTGTTGCGGCGACGTCCTCGATTTATGCATTCTCTTGTACGTCCTTACTAGTTCTAGGTTTCAATGACACTAGTGTATTGGGTGGCTTGTTCTTAATTAGGTTGTTTGCATGTTGTGTACGTTATCAGTCGTTTTTGTGCTGGATGTTTGATGTATCTGGTTCTTCCCTTCTGTATTTGCCCACTCTCGCTCCCTCACTCAGGGTTGCTTCTGTTGGCATGGAAATAATTTTATTACAACGTACAGTTTCTAATTGCCTCTTGTCTTCTTCACTCTCTCAAGTGGAAAATTGTCCAACTTTCCAGAAGTGAAAATTTTGGTTATTAAAGGCTAGAAATTAAAATAATAATTGACAAGTTCTACTTATAAATCAAAATGATCAGAAACTGAGAAAAGTGATTGGATCACTTGAACACTGTCCTGTTTTTTTTCTGACTTAAGGTGTTAATAATGTTTTCCTCCCCTTAATTGTGTGTTAAAATTTTGAAGGGGAGGAAAACAAATAGCGTTTTGAATCTTCCTCCTGAGTTATTTGATAAAAGGTAATACACTTTTTTCTCTTGAAAAAGCGTTGCTATAGTGGAGAATCGAGAGCGTAGGGCAGATTTAATTAATTTTAAAGAAATTATAAATTTTTAAATTACAAAATTTAGGTCTTTTATAAGCATTAGACCATGTGTACTAGTACTAAATTAAAAAAATTGATTATTCCATTACAATCCCTTTTATTTCGAGTAATACATATTCATTTTCTTAATGGAATACTCATTTTCCAAATCAAACGGGGCCTTGGGTGCATATGGTGGTTGTGGGGGAGGATCTTCATCCTTTTTTTATGAGGACATAATTGCCTATGTGGCATGGCGATGTAGATAGCTAAACGTGACATGTTTTTATTGGTTTAACATGCAAAAGATGACAACTGACATTTTTTTTTTTTGGGTTAAATAAACTACTTGATTTTTCTTTGTTGTTTTGCTGAGATTTGGATGTTGATAGATTTGCCGATGTTGAAAAATCAAGTAGTTTATTTAAATTATTGAACGGCTTGAAGATTAGAAATTTGACCGACTCAAATTAGCCTTTTACCATCCGCTTCTGCTACGCTTGGGTTGGCAATTCAGCCAAGCAATGTCCGAAGGTTTGCGCTTACTTGTTTGCGGATTTTTTCAAATAAAAAACAAAAGATATAAATTATATATATATATATATATATATATATATATATTATAATGGCGGAAAGCTGAGGACATCAACAGGAAATTCAGAGGACCTAATTACACCAACGGCAACCACCACATGCAATGCTTTGGAACCCAAGTTGACCCTTGAACCTAATTTCAAGTTGGCCCTTATATATTCCTGAACTGGTTAAGATTTTGTGAATTTTGAAATCAACACAGTTTAGGTTTGTTTTTCTCTCTAACAATAAAGAAGTGGTTTATGTGTATATATAATTTCGGGATTTTTGTACAAGCAGCCAACCTTTACCCCAAATAATATTGAATCAGAAATTTTTGTCCTTGCAAATGCCTAATCTCGTACGTATAGGTGAAAAAGAATAATATATATGTGTGTTAGATAAACAATAGATAAGCCCTTAGACGTGACTTTTGCATATATCATATAAGTTAATTTTATACAAATTGAGAGTGTTAAAGGCGGCTTAAAGCGATATTTTCCTCATATTAATTAAAATTACACAATTTTGAGAGTTCTAGAACATCTGCTTAAAGGTGCGTTTCACGAGGGGACATAGGGTATTACCATATTATCAGTACTATTATTATTTTTAAAGTTATTGATGGGATAGCAAGGAGGATGGCACTACATAAGGACAAAGGTATTGTTAGTTTTGGTCAATGGAAGACATGTGATGGAACTTTTCTCTTCTACAAAAGTAAACAGTTTAAGGCTTCTTACTTGCGCATCCCACAAAAGATTATCTTCTTTTTCATCTAGCTGCCACCCTCTTATTGCAAATCCTTTTTCCTTTTCCTCTTCATCATCTTCTTCTATCTCTTTCTTCCAAGCTTCATCCTTCCCATTTTTTTTTCCCTTTGTAACCATGACGTAGTGGGTAATAATAATCAAAAGTGTCTGTGTCTTCTAACCAAAAAGATAAAACAAATCTAAAAACTTAAAGAATGATAAACTCAGCAGAGTGTTTGAGAAAATTTTTTGATTTGGCAATAATTTAATTGAGTCTCCATTTTACATTACAAACTAATTAACGTGTGTGTATATATAAGAAAAATAATTGTAAAGAAAGTAAACAAAATCCTAGTAGCCATAGTAAATTTCTAATCCTAAAAAAAAAAAAAAAACGGATGAGCATCGGCACGCAGTGGTGGCCGCCACTCACTGCAATTCAAAGGTTTTCTTTTCTTTTTCTTCTTTTTAATTAAAAGGAAGAAATGTAGACGCTTTTGTAACTTTAGTTCAATTCTAATTAAAACACATATATTATTACCAAATTAAATAATATGAATAACTATTACATTTCACTCTTACCTATTCCTACTAATAACTATTCATTTTCATGATAGAATACATATTTTGTGAACTAAAGAAGCCTTGGAAGAATTCTGCATGGAATTTTCAGTTCTTTCTGAATCTTAGCTTGCTTTAGAGTTTTCCAATCTTGAGGGTCCAAAGCCCATTTGCATTAAAAACGGTATGTTAATCTTTTCCATTTATAGCACAATGATATAATATTAAGCACTTCTGGGCTCTGGCCCAAAAGAACCCAACACTTCTGGGCTCTGGCCCAAAAGAAAACCCCCTCACCGATAACACACAGAAAGACCCAATGATACAATATTAAATGTAATTTTTAATTAAACTAAAATACATGGAAAGGACATATTTGGTTTGTAGAATAGACTTCTGAAATGAAATTGCCTTAAGAAATAGAATTTTTAAAAGTCAAAAAGAGATTTTGAGAAAAAGCTTTATTTTTAAGTTTTTTTTAAAATAATGTTTTAGCCCCTATTTAGAGTTAAAAAGTTAAAAAATAATTTTAAAATTTTTTATCAAACATTTCAACCTTTTGTGTGTAATAACTTTTTATATATTAAAATATTTTTTAAAGGGAAATGTTATGTGTTCTTCTAGTATCCTTCTAATTATGATGTGACTTTTAAAATCACCAATAGATTAAAAGTCAATAATGATAACCTCAAATTCAACGATAATTTTAAAAGTCACATCACAGTTGAGAGGACACCATGAGAACACTAGAAGAATACCTAACATTTCCCTTTTTTAAACTCTCAACCTCTTAAAGAGAGCGAAAACAACCTTCTAGATCCCCATAATGCCCTCTCAGAACAAAAACAAAAACACAAAAAAAAAAAAAAAAAAAAAAAAAGGATGAAGTCCACTTAACCCTTTCAAACTACTACCTTAATGATAATCTACTCCTCAAATTATCAATTGTGACAATTTACCCCCCAAATTACCAAAACAATGACAATGTACTCCCAATTTTAACAAAATGACAAAATTACCCTAACTAAAATAGAAACAAAAATACTAAAAAAAATTTTTTCTCAAAATTTTAAGTGTATTTTTGTCTTATTGAAATTTCTATAAGGGTAATTTCGTTATTTTGCTAGCATTAATGGTACATTGTCATTTTTTGATAGTTTGAGAGTCCCCAAGAGGTAGCTCAATCGGCCGAGACCACGCTTAACGAAGCGGAGGTCACTAGTTCAATCCCCTCCCCTCCTTGTGCGGACATGTCAAAAAAAAAAAAAAAAAAAATTGTCGCAATTGATAGTTTGAGGGATAAATTGTTATTGGGATGATAGTTTGAGGAAATTAAGTGGATTTTACCAAAAAAAAAAATGAAAAGAAAATCCCCATAATGCCCAAAGGAAGAGAGAATTCTCAAGCATCCATACGAGCCATACCGCGCGAAACCAAACCAGTTTCAAGGGCGAAAAAGTCAATAAACCCCTAACAAGAAGAAATTCAAGAAAAAAGGAAGAAGAGCCCAGAGCCTCGAAATGCGATTCGACTGCCTTGGTTTCTTAGCAAAGAAGCCACGAGAAACCTCTGCAAGTCCCCCCGTAGTCATGACACGTTATAAATACCCGGCCTCTCCAGCTGATTCCACGACAGACAAAGAAACACAGAAAATCCAACGTCGCGGAAAACAAATTCCTGGGATTTCGAATTCTCACCGCCCTCTATCGCTTCGTTCTGCTTTCTGTGAATTCGAGTTCATTAGCAACTTGTATCATCAATGGCTGACGTGCACATGGGAGAGACCGAGACGGAGACCTTTGCGTTCCAGGCGGAGATTAACCAGCTTCTGAGCCTTATCATCAACACCTTCTACAGCAACAAGGAGATCTTCCTTTGTGAGCTCATCAGCAATGCCTCTGATGTGTGTTTCTGTAATTCGATTTCTTAATTAATATCTGGGGTCTTAATAATGGGTGTTCTGAGTTTGGGTTTTGTTTGTTTGTCTTGTTTTGTTGTAGGCATTGGATAAGATCAGATTTGAGAGCTTGACGGACAAGAGCAAACTCGATGCTCAGCCGGAGCTCTTCATCGAATTGTTCCAGACAAGGTCAACAAGACCTCTCAATCATTGACAGCATTGTTAGTTCTTGTGTTAGCTTAATTCAGTTCCAAAATGCAGATGCTACTGTTTACATGTGCTCAAACACGATATAGAATGCTCGAATCCAATCTCCACCGCTCATAATGTAGATTTATGTGTTATAAACGCCCTCGCAAAATTTCAGCTCAATCCACAAACGTCCATCGATTGGAGCTGTTGATCAAGATTGGACAGGCGGGTCCGACCGCAATTCCTTGGGTCCGACCTCATTTCCGAAACTAAAATCTTGCTCGCAAAGTCCGTGTCGCACCGCCCATTAACATGTCCGGACACCCCGTAAGTTTTAGGCCCAAAAACGTGATTTTAAGTGGGTTAGGTCTAGGGTTTTGTCGGGGGTATATATATATATATCATTATAGAAGAGAGAAGTACGAATTTTCACCCCCAGAGAGTTCGTTAGAGGCTGTGCTAAGAGAGATCATATGTAGTGAGCGTTAAATTGAATCTCTTAGAGTTTTAGTTATTCATTTGATAAATCTACGATTGAGAAGTCTATCGAAAGGGTCCGGTAAAGGAGAATCACGTTGAAGAAAATTGTGAGCAAGGAAACGAGTTGTAGGCTTGTCGATCTTACAGAGCCAAGGTTTTGCAAAGGGTTGTAAGTGTTCCTAGTGTCTGTAATCTCTGGATAATCTTTTGATAGTAATTTCCTGGGTTTAGCTGCCCCGGAGAGGTTTTACTTTTAGATCGGTTTCTAAAAGGTTTCCTCTTCATAACCAAAATATCTGTGGCTGCCTCTTTATTGCTTTATATATTTTGGGTGATTGAATTGTTTATTGCTACATAATATTAATTCCGCATAAATTGTGATAAACAAGTTTTTGGAGTCGGCATAGCGTTTTTCAATTGGTATCAGAGCGGGTTCACTCTGTTTGGATTAAATTCTTGAGTGAGATCTGTTGACTCCTGCTTGCTATGAATACTTCTCAAGGGGAATATGATCTTATAAACTCATTCAACAATTTGTTGGAAAAATTCACTCTTTTGAGACATCAATACACAAATTGTTTGGGGGAGTTTCAAGATCTTAAACATGTGAATGAATATATTGTTACTAAATTGTCTGAATCACATGCTTTAATTGATTATTTAAAATCTGAAAATTCTGTTTTAGGTTCTAAAGTTGATTTGTTATAGAATAAATTAAAAGAGTCAGAAACTCAATTGAAAAAATTCTCTAGCAATTCCCTTGAGAATATGTTACATACTCAGAATTCTGATTGTGATAAATCTGAGTTAAGTTTTGATTGTCATGTTGCTTTGTCTTCTAACAATGATTCTACTTCCGAGATAATATTTGTTAAATCAGAAAAAGTAGAAGACTCTTTGGTTAAAAGAAAAACAGCAGCTGCCTCGACCTCAAAGAGTAAGAAAGTTAAGAAAATTCATATTGAACCTTGTGTATCTTACCCCAAATATAGAGTCGTCCATCATCCTAAGAATCTACCTCCTAAAAGGTTTATCCCTACTTGCCATCATTGTGGAAAAGTTGGTCACATTCGACCAAACTGTTTTAAATTGAAACCTCATGTGCATAAAAATAAAAATTCTGTTTCTAGGAAAGATTATGAGGGTTTGGTAATGATGATGGGAGGGTTGTCTAGATTAGACAAGATTGAAAATGTTCACGTCTCTACACCTTTTTTCAAGAAGGTTTAGGTTAGGAAGGATTATATCATTCACCCATTGAGGGGGAGTGGTAGAGATTTCACTTAAAGTTAGGTGAGTCAATAACATGCCTAGAATTGATTGTTTTGCTTTTTTTTAATATCCTAGAGCGTGCTATTTTTCTTTGCTTTGCATTTTTTTTTTTTTTTTTTTGGTTTATTGTTTATGCATTGCATTGTTTTTGTTGTTACACTTTTGTATGAAGAGTGTATACATGGTTGTTTTGAGACATATTCATAAAGGATTTTTCAAGAAATTCATATATCATGATCTTTGAAAAGCTTATAGATGAGATGTTGTGTGCGGACCACCAAGATTTTTGTCTACTTGCTAATCAAATGTTCAGAATGTGTAATGTCTTGTGAAGACCTAGAAGTAGTTATTAAACCAAATCATTATTTTGTAGTGGGACCTATAAGATGTGATGAAAGTTTAATGCTAAAGGACATTCATGTCTTGCCTATTGTAATCTCAATTCAAGCATGTTGTTTTGTTTTGCATTGCATTTTTGTTTGTTTTGCATTTTTTCGTTCGTGTGCATTTCTTTTGTGAAAATTTCAAAAGACAAAAATATGTTACTTTGAGTGTTTTCTTTTCTTTATTTTGTCTTATGCACCTAGATAGTTCATTAATTTCTCATGTTGTTTTTTATGAATTTAATTCCTTGTGTTTTGGAATGTTCTTAATATGCATGAGAGGAAAATTTGTGTTAATGGACTTGTTTTTGTGGTTACCTAAAGCCTGAGCTTATGTGGTACTTTTTGCCTATGCTTTATTTCTTGTGCACAGTTAAGCTTAAATTGAGGTTTTGTTTCACTTTATTTATGAGGTCCATAGGTAGCCATATGAGGTTTTTGACTAGTCATATTTTTCAAATTGACCATATGCTAGTTGAACCTAGGGCTTAAAAATTCCTGTTTTCTCTTTTGTGATAAACACCAAAAGTTTAAGGACACTTTCTCAAAGAGAAAAATAAACAAAATAGTGAAACAAATAAAATCAAAAGATCATATTCGAAAAGGAATTTATTTCACTGTGTCAAACTTGTGCAAAATATTTTACAAAGAGAATTGTATAGGATGAGAGTGGCTAAGCCCTAGTATGATAAGGTTTGACTTTAGATTTGATATACTTGTCAAAACTTCATGGTGGTGAAACTTTTTCCTCATTTTGTAAATTGAAAATTTTCTTTGGATGGCTTACCCACACACCACACAAGCATAGGTTGAATGGAACATTTTCTTGGCTTGGGTTAAGCAATATGAGTTTTTAGTCATTTCTAGTCTCATGTATATTTTGCATATTTGGAGCATGTTTGGATATTCATTGTGCAATACATGAGTCATTGATGTGTTATCATGTGTGTTCATTTAACTTTTAAGGAGGAGAAACATGCTTTGCATTTACAGTTTCCTGTTGTTAATTGAGTCATATATTGAGGGGGAGTTTTGCTGATGTTTCTTTATGATCACGCATTCTACGTCATTTTTTTTATCATGAATTTTATTTATGTCTTCTTGTTCCACATATGCCTTGATGTATTTTGTGAAGTGTTTCAGGAAACATGAAGACCTTTTGTCATTCTGTGACAAAAAAAGGGAGTAAATATGAGGAGATGATGGGATTAGCTCGACATTTTGGTTTTGTCACCGAATTGCCAAAGGGGGAGTTTGTTAGTTCTTGTGCTGGCTTAATTCAGTTCCAAAATGCAGATGCTACTGTTTGCAGGCTCAAATACTGATATAGAATGCTTAGAATCCAATCTCCACCGTTCATAATGTAGATTCATGTGTTATGAACGTCTCTGCAAAATTTCAGCTCAATCGACCACAAACGCCGATCGATCGGAGCTGTTGATCAAGACTGGACAGGCTAGGTCCGGACCGCACCGGTCCGGACCTCATTTCCATAAACTAAAATCTTGCTCCAAAAGCGGTGTCCGACCGCCCATTAACATGTCCGACACCTGTAGGTTTTAGGCCCAAAACGTGATTTTAAGTGGGTTAGGTCTAGGGTTTTGTCCGGGATATATATATATTATTATAGAAGAGAGAAGTACGAATTTTCACCCCCAGAGAGTTCGTCGGAGGCTGTGCTAAGAGAGATCATATGTGGTGAGCGTTAAATTGAATCTCTTAGAGTTTTAGTTATTCCTTTGATAAATCTACGATTGAGAAGTCTATCGGAAGGGTCCGTAAAGGAGAATCACGTTGAAGAAGATTTTCGAGCAAGGAGACGAGTTGTAGGCTTGTCGATCTTACAGAGCCAAGGTCTTGCAAAGGGTTGTAAGTGTTCCTAGTGTCTGTAATCTCTGGATAATCTTTTGATAGTGATTTCCTGGTTTATTGCCTAAGAGGTTTTACTTTTAGATCGGTTTCTAAAAGGTTTCCTCTTCAAAGCAAAATATATGTGTCTCGCCTCTTTATTGCTTTATATATTTTGGGTGATTGAATTGTTTATTGCTACATAATATTAATTCCGCATAAATTGTGATAAATAAGTTTTTGGAATCGGCATAACGTTTTTCAGGCATGACCAAATTAGGTTCGACAACCTTAAAATCCACCCCAACATTCCCTTTTCACTGTCTTTGAAATACTATTATAACAAATAAGTCTCTGCATGTAACTTCTAACTTTTTTTTTCTTTTTTTTTTTTTTTTTTTTTTTTTTTTTAATTTTTAATTTTTAAATTTTAATTAAAATTTTTTTAACAAAATTTGTAATCATTGAGCCAGTCAATTAAGGTGTGGTTTCATAAGCATGGAAATTTTTTCTTTGGAATGGGTTGTGATTGATTGAACCAATGTGGGTTTTTGTGGGGATAGTTTTGGTGAACAACTTGGGGACGATTGCGAGGTCGGGGACGAAGGAGTTCATGGAGGCGTTATAGGCCGGGGCCGATGTGAGCATGATCGGGCAGTTTGGTGTTGGGTTCTACTCGGCTTACCTTGTTGCCGAGAAGGTCATCGTGACGACCAAGCACAACGACGATGATCAGTACATCTGGGAGTCTCAGGCTGGTGGCTCCTTCACCATCACCAAGGATGTCAATGGCGAGCCCTTGGGTAGAGGAACCAAGATCAAATTACCATTAGATTTAGGATGAATTATTTTTGGATTTTCATCTAATGGTAATTTTAAAAATCACATCATGGAGTATACGAGTAGGAGTTTGAATAACATTTGTTTTTTTTAAAAAAAATTTCTAACAAGGACCAATGTTAGAGTTCGTTAAAACTGTGGTATTAGTATTGTGAGATCACTGTGGAATACAAATATAGATTTTAGCATTTCTCTTTGCGATTGCAAAATGACATTAATTAGTAGAGTGACGATTAATGGGTCAAATATGGATATCAATGAAATTTCTACTATCATAGATAAGTTAGTTGATTAGATGATTTGAACACTCACAAGTGCATAAATTAACAGAAAATTGTATTTTTGAAAGGGTAATTTAAATCTAAACTAATTAAATCCTAATCTAGTTCCAAAAGGTTTTTGATTTTGAATTTGATTTTGAAATTAAAAGACAAACATAAACTAAATAAAATAAAACTAAGAGATAAAATACTAAGGTTTGAGAATTCACACTCACCAAATTATAACAACATACTTTCATGTTCATCAATATTTATCCGAAGTTCTCACAATTTAAATCTTATGTATGTTTTACTATGCTTCAAAGAATTAATCAAAAACATCTCATGTATCCATTCATTGATCAAATCACAAAAGAAATTCAAATTCAATTGAAACACCAGATGTATCTATAGGACAAATCACAATGGATATCCAATTTTATGAGTTAAAAACTAAACAATCAATCATATGAAATTATCTCAAATCATCACATGTATCCTTGAATCACAAGAGATATCAAAGAATCACTCCACACATTGATTAAAAGTAAAGCAATTGAAAAATATAAAACTCAATAAAATCGGATAAATAAATACTTACATAAAAGTAATGTTGCTCTTTATCAGTGAGGCTTCATCCCCAACCTTAGTTGGAAATTTAGCTCCACATAAAAATAAAATCTAAACCTAAACCTAAACCTAAAGAAAAACTAAACTAAAGAATTTTGCTCTCTAGGATTGTGTATCTTTTCTTGAATGCAAAGAAGTCTATTTATAGGCTTAGGAAAGTCCTAAAACCTTATTAAACTTAGATAATTCAGAGGTTTGCCTTCCACCAAAATAGAAGTCTCAAATCGGAATAGGATTCGTCCAAATTTGTGTCCTTTAATTGCGGGGCGACTTTGGCATAGTAACCGTCCGAATTAGGAAAATCCTATTTCACAATAAATTGTAATATTTTGAGTTAGATTTCCAATGCCACTTGAATCACTTCAATCTGATATTTGAGTATAAAGTTATAGTCAAAACACTGAGACATGTACAGAATCTAAATTTGAATCCGATTCAAATCTTATCCAATCTGGTCTTTTATCCAATTTAATCTGATTTAACCTTTTTGTTGGATTTGGTTAGACTTAACCACATCATCTAGGTCTTTTCAAAATATTTTTCTTCCAAACTTTGCATTTTCTCTTTAAAGCTGTAGTTTTTCTTCAACGACCTACAAAACACTAAAAACACAAAATATTAAATAACGCACACGACTAAAGGATTAACGAATATAAATAAAGGGGTCCAAATATGCAATATTTGGCACTTATCAAACACCCCCAAACTTACATTTTGCTAGTCCCTTAGCAAAACAAAATAAAAAATAAAATGAAAGCAAGAAACATAAATCCTCTTTTGTGGGAAAGACGATTGCATTTAGCATATGCAACAAGCCTTTTAAACCTCTAGGCATTCCTAGTGGACGAGTGAAGTCTCGTAAGGGCTTAACAGGAATGATACTTACAAACATTGTGCACTATGTTGTTAACAAGAAAAAAATTTCACATAAACCATAGTTCTTATTCATAAGCAAATTTAAAAAGACAAACACCATCATAACAGTCAAAAATGAAATCCATAATCAAATCACTCATAAATGGACATTTGAGAAATCATATGTTCTGAAAAGTGTAAAGTGTAATTAGCATACAATCATGAAGCTTTCAGCTTAAACTCAAGACAAGTTCCATAAAATTTGTAAAAATCTCTATCAAATGAAACAACCAAGGCAAGATATGCATATATTTTTTTTTTTCTTTTTTTTTATAGGCTCTGCAATGTCTAATTCTCTTAAGCTTTCTAATTGACCCCTATAACAAGTGTTAGGCCAATGACTCCCAAGCCAGGTGGCTTTAGGGCACTAGATGTAGAACATCCCTAAGGGCTTATTAACTTAAGTCAAAAAGGCTACGAAGTCAGATTAGCCATATCATAAATCAACACTGAACTTCACACCTTTTGACGCGAACACTCAATGCTTAATGAGGTAAGAGGTCCAGTTACTCAGTGAAAAACTCAACATAATATTTCTTTTCGTTTTCCTTCTCTTTTTTATTTATTTTTTTCTTCTTCTTTTTTTATTTTTTTATTTTTTATTTTTATTTATTTTTTATTTTATATATATATATATCTATCTATCTTGCAAGTCAATGGTTATTCATCAATAGTTCATCCAACAAATCTCAAAGAGAACAAGCCTAAGCTCAAACATCATACCTCATAAAAAACATGCTAATGTCATAAAAATTTATCTCAAAACAAGTGAAATCTCTTTTACCCAAAAATAAGTCAAGGGACTCAGACTCCTAATGACATAATAATTTGTTCAACTCTTTAAGCAAGCTAATGAAATGCAAATCACAGTTATAGTTTAGCTCAAACTTGACAACAACATAGCACAATTTTTTTTTTTTTTTCAATTTTTTAACACAAAAAGACAAATAAAATTAAACAAATAAGAACAAAAATAAATAGACAAAGTGTTTTTCCATACTCTCAAACTTGAATTACACGTTGTCCTCAATGTGTAGTATAGAAATACATTACCGGAAGTAAGGAAATCCCAGTCTGAACAAGGCTAGGGCGTCCCCCAAACTTAAACACCAGAACACCTGTCAACAAAAACTAACAACAATATTTTTTTAATAGAAACAATATCAAAAGATTAATTGTTGTTAGAAACAAAAACAAATAAAATTAACATGTAATGAAAAAGGAAAGAAAGAATTTTTGGAGTGAAGTACGAAAATAAACCGCAGAGAAAACTTTTGTGCTTTCCCTATCATGCGGATGTCCAACCAATCCCTTCCACCCATTCTTCTTCAAAACTTCATACCCCTCTGGAAGGATATTTTGCCATCTTATGTAGAATTTCTTGCTTCGAAGAATCTTCTTGGGAAAGTGGTTCTTAGCTTTGTGTGCTTGTATACACAAGTCCTTGAGTATCTTGACATAAGATGGCTCTTTGAGACATTCAGGCAATGAAACTTTGAGCTCTTGATATGTCTCAAGAGGGACAGTGATGCAGGCAGGAGCTTCAGTACTCACTTCTATGTCACTGGGCAGATTAGGATCCATTGGGGGCTCACTATTTTCATGGTGCTCAACTTGCTCAGGGTGCTCAACTTGCTCAGAGTGCTCAACTTGCTCATCTTTCTCTTCCTCTTCTTTGTTATCCACAATTTCCTCACTCTCAAGTGTGATGGTGACTTGGGCATGCTCATGATAAGAATTTTCGGAATCATCCTCATCAATTATGTAGTGCCTTTCAGCCATAAGTGACTTTGAAGCTCTTCTTCCTCTATCTCGTTGAAGTCAACGACTAGATGACCGATCCGTCCTTCTATCTTAGTCATGGCCTACTTAAGTTCTTGTATGTCTCGCCATTAGCCATGTTGGAATTCCTCAACTCCTGATATGCTTGATTGGTAAAACCTTTAGCTCTTGTATAGCTTGGGAGCTGGAATTCTTGAGCTCTTGTATAGCTTGGGAGTTGGACTGGTCGACTTTTTCTATTAATGTTTTCATCTTGTCTTCCAGCGATGACTGTGGTGCAGGCTATGGCACTTGAGTGGTAGACTAATAAACAGGAGGTTGAACTTGATGATCGAACTGTGGATATTCTGAATGGTGCAATTCATCAAATTGGTGAGCATAATTTCCTATAGCTTGAGCTGACCATGAGAAATTAGATTGGTTGCTCTAGTCCGGGTTATAACAATTGAAATTTGAATCAAATCCCGGGCTGGAGAAACTGGTGTTCATTTGTTCGTATGAAAAGTTAAATCTAGCTGCTCTGATTTGGTCTAATTTGTCTCATAAGTCATTGAGCTCACTGCAGATCCGACAATTGTTTTCCTCATAATAAGGATTGAAACAATATGAACATAGTTTATGTTGTAAAAATTTTGAGGCTAGTTGGTTGGAGCTGGTGTCCTATAACTAGGAGAGGCATTAAAATCATTAAAATGAAAATTCATGTTTCCCCCTCACTTTTTAGCATGCAAATATCCCACATAAAACATTAACCATTTTTATTTTTTATTTTTAAATAAATAAAAAAACGACTAACTGACTAAAAAAATAAAACTAAAATTTAAAAACTCACAAAAAGGACCAAAAATAAATTTTTGGCAAAAATCTACGGAACTGCTGCAGTTGCTGCCTTTGCTGTAGGGTTGCGATCGATCGCACTAGCAGGGTTGTACAGAAGGTGCTGCGGCAGAACTCTAAAACAAACCAAAACAAAACAACAAGAAAAATCTTTTATTTATTTATTTATTATTTTTTTTTATTAGGAACACGAATAAAACAAAACAAATTGTAGAAAAATAAAATTCTAATTATAACTAGTTGAAGAATAAAACTAATTTAAACATAAATTGGTTTCAAAAATTGAATAATTCCCCGGCAACGGTGCCAAAAACTTGTGCAAATTTATTTAACTCGCAAGTGCACGAATCAACTATAGTTTAATGGATTGCAAAGCAGGTCGAACCCACGAAAATTGTATTTTTGAAAAGGTAATTTAAATCTAAACTAATTAAATCCTAATCTAGTTCCAAAAGGTTTCTTATTTTGAATTTGGTTTTGAAATTAAAAGACAAACATAAACTAAATAAAATAAAACTAAGAGATAAAAGACTATGGTTTGAGAATTCACACTCACCAAATCATAACAACATACTTCCATGTTCATCAATATTTATCCGAAGTTCTCACAATTTAAATCTTATGTATGTTTTACTATACTTTAAAGAATTAATCAAAATCATCTCATGTATCCATTCATTGACCAAATCACAAAAGGAATCCAAATTCAATTGAAACACCAGATGTATCTGTAGAACAAATCACAAGGGATATTCAAGTTTTATGAGTTAAAAACCAAGCAATCAATCATATGAAATTATCTCAAATCATCACATATGCATGTATCCTTGAATCACAAGAAATATCCAAGAATCACTCCACACATTGATTAGAAGTAAAACAATTGAAATATAAAACTCAATAAAATCGCATAAATAAAGACTTACATAAAAGTGATGTCGTTCTTCATTAGTGAGGCTTCATCCCCAACCTTAGTTGGGAATTTAGCTCCACATAAAAATAAAATCTAAACCTAAAAAACTAAACTAAAGAATTTTGCTCTCTAGGATTGTGTATCTTTTCTTGAATGCAAAAAAGTCTATTTATAGGCTTAGGAAAGTTCTAAAACCTTATTAAACTTAGATAATTCGGAGGTCTGTCTCCCCGTCAAAATAGAAGTCTCAAATTGGAATAGGATTCGTCCAGATTTGTGTCATTTAATTCCGGGGCGATTTTGGTATAGTAACCGTCCGAATTAGGAAAATCCTATTTCACAATAAATTGTATTATTTTGAGTTAGCTTTCCAATGCCACTTGAATCACTTCAATCTGATATTTGAATAGAAAGTTACGGTCAAAATACTGAGGCATGTACAGAATCTAAATTTGAATCCGATCCGAAATCTTATCCAATCTAATCTTTTATCCAATTTAATCTGATTTAACCTTTTTCTTGGATTTGGTTAGACTTAACCACATCATCTAGGTCTTTTCAAAGTATGCTTTCATCCAAACTTTGTATTTTTCTTTTTAAAGCTATAATTTTTCTTCAACGACCTACAAAACACTAAAAACACAAAACTAACACAAAATATTAAATAACGACATAGCTAAAGGATTAACTAATGTAAATAAAGGGGTCCAGATATGCAATATTTGGCACTTATCAGCCACACTCTTGAAAATTTAAAGGAAGGAAAACAAAGAGAGTATGATGACATTTTCCATCTTTTAGCGAGTTATTTGATAAAAGGTAAAACCTTCGGAACCAAAACGATATATATATATGGCGGTTAGCGGTTAACTGTTAGTGGTTAACAGTTTTTAATAAACTTAAAACCGCTAACTGTAACTGCCTAAATGGTTAGCGATTAATGCGGTTAACGGGCGGTTATTAACCGTCGGCCTTTTCACCTCTACTCAAAACATCATTTATCATCGGCTATAAGGCAGAAAATCATATTGATCTATTATACATAAATAGATAAATATGCCAAACGAGCCCTAGCCCTAGGAGCTCACCTCCATCTCCATGGGCACAAACAACACCCAGCCCACGTCTATAAACGTTTGGTTCTGCAGTTGTCTGCTCAATCTCTCAATGCCACTTTGTTGCGCAAATAGCAGAGCAGCAATGCAAGATAATGTGTCCTGCCTGAACCGTGTATGTTACAACTGTTTGAGAATCAATCTCTACACATCCACATGGAAGATGGATAGATAAATTTGTTCCTGGGACTAATATTGGATCATCTACTCCATCCCTCCAAGCTTGCCCGCTGTATATCTCAGCAGAGATATTAGCAAATGTGTCACCCTGGTCTACAACATAGGATGTGTCGTAGAAATATCCGACAGTGCCACTTATATCTGTGCAAGAGCAAGGGATATTGATGAGGTAATCTTGTTTGTCGTTGCCATGCATTATTGGGTTCATTTGGGATAGATTGACAGAGTAAAGGGAGGCAATTTGTTCTTCTGATCGACGACTGTCGTTTATGTGGTACAAGGAGGCATTACATGTCTTGATTCTATGAGTAGAGCAATTGAGAGGGTAAATAAGGCTTGCTTTGATGGATGTGGTGGAAGCAAGAATGGTGGCAAATAGAGTTGCCATTAATGGAGGGAGGAGAGCATGGGAAGCCATTGCATGTTGTTGTCATGGGAATGAAGGAGAAGTTAAACAAGAGTTGCCGCCACCATTGCTAGCTTCGTTCTCTTTGTCCTTGCTCACTTCTATAGATAGATGGATTTCGTTTGGAAATTGCCAATCTTCTTATTGGCTTTAACGAAGGCACTTGATATTTTCAATGTGTTTATAGAAATGACAATGGCAAAATTGTCATTTTACTTTTTTCTTTTTTTTTTTTTTTTGTTCTACAAATTTGTCGGACCCCAAATTCACTAACAAGAACCTTGCCAAAGGCTAAATAAATATCACTTCTCTCAATCCTCTTCTTGATAGCCCAAGGGTAAAGGCGGAGCTTTGATTGGTATTATGTTGGTAGTATGTAGGATAAGTCAATTTGGCTAGATAAGGATTCATAATAATTATTTATTTGAATTATTAATAAATTTTGAACTGTCTAACAATTTATTTGGGTAGGTGAGAGTTTCATATAGAGTGGTTTATTTATTTATTTTTATTTTTATTTTTAACATTGGGTTTCAATGGGGCTTCGGTGAAGTTTTGCACCCTTTGAAACCTAGCTTTGTATATCATTGAGTATGTGTAGGCTGCCACCACCTTCTCAAAATCTCCTTGCTCACTACCTCGCTAGCTTCAATTATCCAGGCAAATTTTAATCTTGCTAGAACAGTTTCCTAGTACTCAATACTAAGCATGAGAGCCTGTTGATGAGTGTCGGTGAGAAATAACTTCAATGCTTAAGTCAATGTATAATTTTTAGAAAGAGAGTTAAAAGTAATAATAACCTCAGGATCTCATTCCTTTAGGCTCTGAATTAGGGGTGTTGATGATATTGCGGGATTGGATAAGTTGTTGGAACAAATCCCCTGTTACCACACTTACGGGATCAAGTCTATCATAGTGGGCTGTGAGTTTGTAAGCCCATCTTACGGTTTAGGTGGGCTAGACTATTTTGTCGGCCCAATTCCCAACCGATCTAATATAATTACTAGTTAGATGGCAGCAAGCAAGGCTCAAAAGTTGTCATTGTGTTTTAAATTATGTTTGAAAAATCCGAATATTTTCTTGGCTAAAAATATTTTTCTACCAAAAATGTTTTATGTCAAAATAAATGAGCCCTAATAAAGAAGGATCAAGATCTCATACAATTGTAAAAAATGCTACATATTAAAAAGTTGACACGTGATTGAAGTAATTAAAAGGAATTTTCCTCACAAAATGCTTCATCTCCACTTTTATAGATACACTTCTTCTTCATAAAATCAAAAACAATATTTATCTCAAAGCTTTCTTATAACATAGAGAATGTAAACGTGATTTAAAATATACTAAATTCTCAACTAACTAAAATATACCACATTTTTAATAAATGACTTTTTCCAGGCATTTCAATGCCTAAAAATGACCAAAATTTCGTAATTTAAGAATATAATATTTATTTAAAATTGTGGCAGATTTTAATCCAATAAAAACACATAATAAAGTAAGAATATAAAATATTATAACGCAGGCAATTTGCCTCTATAGATGTTTTGCAGTATACATGACAGAAATTAAAAGAGCTAAAAACTTGGTGTACGTGTTAATCCAAGCTAGGCCCCCGCTTGAGAAGGCTAAAATTAAATCTTGAACTGCCGGGATCCCAATAAATTCCAATCTCATCACCCTTCTTCAGGCTCCTCCTCTCCACAGACTCTCCTTTCCATCTTTCAATGAAGACGTAGCTCCCACTCTCCCATCGTTTGAAGAGCAATTGATATTCAGACATGGTGTTGCAGTCCCATTCTGGAACTCTCACCCCATTCTTTATGTTCTCAATGCGCTTTGCATCCCAATGGGGTAAAATATGCCTCCTTACGCTGTCCTCCGCCAGCAACAACTTCGACAAATGCCCCAGATCACTTGTCACAATCGTCTTCTTGATAGCCCAGGGATCATATTGGCCGAGCTTCAACTCGAATGAAACACTGCTGTGCCTCTCTTCTTTCTAAGTTCGCGGTAATCCGCAGGTTTCATTCTTTTGAATATTATTCCACAAGCGCTGTTTTCAGTTGCTTTCCTCTTTTTGTTGGCGCAATAAGAATCGCAAACGACCTTCAACTCCAATGAGATCTCAGTGTCCATTAATTGACGTTGGCTCTTAGTGGTGATCATCACAATAAGTCGGTTATCAGCTTGGCAATCGTTCTCTAGAGGAGTAAAAAAATCGAACTAGATGGGTTTAGAAAATGAGGAAGTAATATCGTCTGGTGTCTTGTTGTCGTTTGAAAAAAGCGATAGTTCCGGTGAGATAAAAATGTAGGTTGTAACATTTCTCTTGGAAGAAGCACATGCCAAATTCTTTGTTAGCCGTCTAGTTGGGCAAGAAAGGTATCAGATTAATAGCAGCCAGTTCTCCAGCAATAAGAATAAAGCACCTCAATTGGAAAATCATGAAAATGAGAAAGACTCACTTCTCTGAGTTCTGAATTGGTGGCTTCTCAGCTGGTGTGCGCTCGGGAACTATGTTTTCAGCTGGTTTTGCAACTTCAGGAAAAAGAGTCCACAGCACTGCCTACTGAGCCATCAGTTTCTGTTCCCATTGAAAGACCACCGTCAGAGATATCACTTGATCCTTCCTCAGAATCTGCATCCCCAAAGCCCAAGAGCTCAATGTCTTCAGTAAAATGCTGGCCTACGTTCCCTCCAGATAACATTGACCTTGAGAAGCTGCAAGTGCTCAATCTTCTCATCTTTCTTTGCAACTATTTCCTTGAGAGACGCCACCTGGAAGATAAAAAGGAAATCAGACAAACAAAAAAATAAATAAATAAAGGGAATAAAAATCTTCCTTGTTAAATATTATGTGAAGTAATCAGCTGAGACCCAAGGTGTTTCCTCCAACAATTTCTCACACCTTTATTCCCTAAACCTGACAAAAATGTTAGGGGCAGAATATGGGTGGGGAAACAACTGTCAAACATGGTAGGCTGTAATATTGGTGGGAAAGAAATAATCTTTATAATGGCTTCCAAAGAAAATTTCTTTCAAGCAAAATGGCTCTTATGGAACAGGCTGCAAGGAGCAAGGACCTTCCACCTTAACCAGCTAAGCTCTATCTAGAGCTTAAGAAGTCAAGAGACCCTGAATCAGATCCTATCAAGCTAACAATACAGAATTCTGTAAAGTGGAATGGTGCAAATGATTTTGCAAATGAAACTGGGATGTGAACGATACCGGCAGCTAAACTTCGGGCCAAATTTCATGGGTGCTTCCTAGTCGGAGAGAAAAAATTCAATGTGAAAAATCAAGAACAAGAAAAAAGTGACCAAAAATCTGAATAGCTAAAGATGTGGAAAAGGGCAGTGTTAAAGATCCACTCAAATGGGGATTTAAGAAAACAAGTCCTCTGTATTTAGCTTTGGGCATCCTTTCTCTCACGAAATTGTTCTCTCGTGATCATTGAAGCTTTGGGCATCCTTTCTCTCCAAATGCACCAAATTAGAAAGGACGGAATTGCATTCCAAACAATATTGATATCATATCGGCCAACCCTCTTTTCCAAATATCAAAATCATTCCTAATTGGTAAACCATTGATTCCATAGGAATGTTGGGGATTCTACAAATGAATCTGTCCATTTCTGTAGTATAACAACATGGTGAATAACCTTGTGAAATATTTAGCTAATAGTTTAAAGAGAGCAAAATATCAAAAATCTCCAAACAATAGCCATTAAGAGGAATACAAGAAAGCACTCTGAACATCTGCTTTGTATGTTAAAAGCAAGATCTCTAAGAAAGCATGTTATGTTAAGAAGAATAAAAGATTGGACCTGTTCCATACGTTCTCTAACATCTCTTCCTCTTTGTTGCTCTGTGCAGCACCTAACTCTACACCAGAAACCCTCTCTGCAAACTTCAAGGTACTTATGGTTTCAGAGTAAGAATCTATATCCAGATTAAGCTGAACAAACATAAGGGTTTTTGCTTGACCACCTACAATTTGGAGAGGAACAAAAAATAAAGATAAAACAAGTCATGGATAAAAGAAACTCAAAACTACAGTATCAAACTCTGAAACTCATATCTTATTACCATAGTCAAAGACCAAGAATAAGACAAGTACCTAAAGAACTCTGAAGTACATGAGTTAATTTGCTATTTCTGTATGGTAAATGTGGACTCTTCTGCGCTAGAGCAGAAATTACATCTCCAAGCGCTGATAGTGATTTGTTTATATGTTGTGCCTCCCTAAGCCTATCCCCAGTTGCTTCAGACTGACCCACTCTCTCACTTCCAGCAAGATCTACGAAATGTAGACTGCCACACAAGATGGCATCTGTCTCCAAGTCTAT
Organism: Corylus heterophylla; assembly: GCA_016403345.1. Classification (NCBI taxonomy): domain Eukaryota; kingdom Viridiplantae; phylum Streptophyta; class Magnoliopsida; order Fagales; family Betulaceae; genus Corylus; species Corylus heterophylla. Next base: position 23,518,163 of record CM028141.1, read on the forward strand.
GCCTCGAACACGAACAGTGAGAACACTGCAAGATATGATTGAATAAGAAACAATAAATAAATTATAAAAAATGAAAAAGAAAAATCTAACATGTAAAGTGGTTGACAGAAGAAGTTAGTACTGAGAATACAACCTACGGGATCTGCTACTTCTTTCAGTCAGGGCTGTGGCACCGACTGCCCTATTCATCAAACCAATATTCATCAACTCTAAGACATCTGTGGTTGATTCAACAGGGTGCATGCTTGCATCAGGGACAGCTAATCCATTCGGTTGGGTGGTGTTCCAAATCCCAAGTGTGTGCAAGTCAAAGGAAACAAAAACTTTTTCCATTAAAAGACGAGTACTGCTTGTAATTAAATGATCAGATGGAGTTCAACTTACAATCAAGAATGAAATCTAAAAGTAAAAATGAAAGACAGAAAAAAAAAAATAAATAAATAAAGGATATCTTTTTTGAGGACCATCACTTGAAAGAAGATCACGAACTTGTTCATTATATATCTCAACAATCTGAACAGCAACATCATATTGCAATGGAGCTTTTCCTGCTTTGAGAAATTAGGAAAAGATCATTTAATGCGTGATAATTGACCCCCCAGTCCTCTTCTGATGATACAATAGGCCCACTCTAGAAGAAACACAATAAAAGCTGTAAGGAGCAATCCTAAATCATGGAAAAATTAAAACTGCTACAATATGAAAGATTTGCATACCATTTGTATAGGTCTTTCCTGAGCCAGTTTGACCATAAGCAAATATGCAGACATTGTATCCATCAAGAACAGAGCGGATTAATGGTTGGGTATCCATAAATACCTCCTCTATCAGCATATAATTCAAAATAAATAACAATTAGAATGTAAGAATTTTTCACTAATAAAGGAATGTAGTAGTTAGAAGAAAAGGTGTCACAGAATAAATAAACATCATTCATTTGGAAATCAATGCCTTGAGTAGATGTTGGACCAAAAACCTTGTTAAACTTGAACAACCTACGGGTTTCTTTTCCTTGCTTAGAGGGATTCCCAGCAACTAATTCACCATTTTCACCAATATATTCGATGATGGTCTGCTTCTTATTTTGTCCTGGAAGGAATGGTCTTATGCGACAATACACTTTAATATTTCCTGCACAAGGGAGGGCGAAAGAATAGAGTGAAACTAAGAACTGACAAACTCAAGCAACAACCAAGCAAGACTAAGATGTACCTTTCAAGTCCTGAACCTCATTATACAACCTACGATTCTCTTCTAGAACCGTATGACAATTTTCAGCAGCATCTGCCAGTCCTTTAAGCTTCAATGCTGTTTAAGAGAGCATACTTAAGAAAAAATACCCAGACAAAGATAAATGCACAACATTAAGCAGGATGTAAACTAACTTTAAATAATCAATCCTACCCAAGTAAAAGAATTCCTCCGCATATTTTCTTTTTGTCTTCAAGACTTTGTGTTTTATGGACTCTAAAGCCACCTCGATTCCTAAACAATAAAACCATGTTAAAGGATCAATATCCAAAAGATATGGGATAAAGAAAAAGAGAATTAAGGCAAACCTGCAAATTTCCAAAATGACAATCTATATATATCTCTTGTAGATTCTCTGTTTCTTTTTCCATCTCCGTGATTTAGATTCAGAAAATGCCTCAAGTTCTTCCACCTTCTTCCTTGAATCTGCTAAAAGGCACTCAAGTTCTTTTAACTTCTTCTCCAACTCAATTACAGCTTCCATAGCATTTGTTCCTAATTGCAAGCAATGATCTTCGTGTATCCTTTTGGCCAGTTCTAGTTCTTGTTTCAGGGCCAAAATCTCCATATCACTATGATCCTTCTCTTCCCTTAATTTTACCACATCCTGCTCCTCAAGTTTCTGTTTATCTTCTATTTTGGCCTTCTCGATCTGCCACATCACATAAAAGTTTATTTTTTACTTTGGGAGCCACATAAAAGTATATTAGGAGCAAAATAAACTCACTAGCAAAAATAACTACTGCATAATGTTCATTAGGGAAAGAAACTTAAGGATTAATTAAAATGCATATAATATCTAATATGTACTAGTAAATATAAGATAGAAGGCAGGTTAAGAAGTCATATGAGAAACTTTGGATTGCTAATTCTATAAGACAGCTATTAAAATCTTGGATGAATTACAGAACAATGTTTCATTATATTTGAATATAAAGATAGGGCTAAGAACAGTGCAGCACCTTTAGCTGCTGAAGTTGTTTCATAACAACCTATAGGAAACAAGAACAGTTAAAGTCAATTGGGGGAAACAAAAACAAAAGGCAAACACCTGAAACCAAGAGTACCTCAATTTCTTCTGTAGTCCCTGTTGCAATGGTTTCAAGTACTCTTATTTTTTATTGATACTTCTCCTCACGAGCTTTATAAAGATTATTTTGCTGCAAAAATGCAACATACGAACGCTTATTACTCATGAGCAGTATAAAACCATAATCTCTGAATTTTGGAAGAAAGAAAATCTCTAAAGCATTTTACAATTTTAAGTTCTCCGCATGGTTTGAAATTCTCTCTTCAATAACTTGCAAGGTTTTTCTAAGCAGCCATGCCACACGCTGCAAAATGTGGGGGTGGGGTGGGGTTGTGGGGTGGGGTTGTGGGTGAGAAACAGAAAGTGATACAAAATGGCAAACAATAAAGAGAAAGAATCATAAGAATGTATTAGTTCAAGGCTTCGAGCATGCTTTAGTTATAAAACACCAAAATCTTATTACTGTAAGGTGTCCTCTTACTGCCATACATTAAGTAGATCTCCGTGCTTTCTTTGCATGCTATCATCCAAAATCTTATTCACTATGTTGAAAAGCAATAGAGTTACAATTGCTTTTCAAGAATTGCAATTGTAACAAGAATTGCAATAAAACTTGAGAAAATCATCCAACTTAAAATTGAAATGGCAGAAAAAGCAAATTTCAATCACATGGACAAAGGAAAATAATGAGCTTACATCCAAATTGTTTGAATTGATCATGTCCGAAATTTTAGCATCAGAAGAATCACCAAAACATCCTTGCTCTCCAAGATGATGTAGTAAAGCATCTGATGGCTCTACAAAAGAATGAAAAAATGCGTAATTTCTTCTGATTCCAACGCGCGTTCTAAATTCTTTTCCATCTCGGATTGGGATTTCTTGCTAATGGCTCTCTCCCTCTCTCTCCGTGTATATAAGCCCCACTCCCCCTCATACCTTTCTCTTCACACCAACAACCTCCGAGAAAAACACACAAACACAAACGCTTTCTTTCCCGCCAACCTAGTCGGGCATGGAGCTTTTTGCCGCAACCACGAAGCCGAAGCCGACGATCGGCGACGGCGAAAACAGCGATCTTTCACTGGAACTATCGCTTTTTTGAAAGGACATGACAACAGACGAGATTAGTTCCTCCTTTTCTGAACCCATCTTGTTCGATTTTTTGACTCCTAACGATCGCCAAGCTAATAACCGACTTATTGTGATGATCACCACCGAGAGCCAACGTGAATTAATGGACGCCGAGATCTCGTTGGAGTTGAAGGTCGGTTGCGATTCTTGTTGCGTCAACAAAAAGAGGAAAGCAACTGATCAAAACGGCGCTTCTGGAATAATATTCAAAAGAATGAAACCCGCGGATTACCGCGAACTTAGAAAAGAAGAGAGGCGCAGCGGAGTTTCATTGGAGTTGAAGCTCGGCCAATATGATCCCTGGGCTATCAAGAAGACGATTGTGACAAGCGATCTGGGGCATCTGTCGAAGCTGCTGCTGGCAGCTGACGGCGTAAGGAGGCATATTTTACCCCACTGGGATGCAGAGCGCATTGAGAACATAAAGAATGGGGTGAGAGTTTCCGTCTGGGACTGCGACACCAAGTCTGAACATCAATTGCTCTTCAAACGATGGACGAGTGGGAGCCACGTCTTCATTGAAGGATGGAAAGGGGACTTTGTGGGGAGGAGGAAACTGAAGAAGGGTGATGAGATTGGACTTTATTGGGATCCCGGCAATTCAAGATTTAATTTTTGCCTTCTCAAGCGGGGGCCTAGCTAACATGGATTAACACGTAGCTCCATTCATGTCTCTTTTAATTTCTGTCATGTATATATAATGCAAAACAACTAGAGAAGTAAATCATTAGGAAAAAAAAAAAAAAAACTAGAGAGGCAAATTGCCTGCGTTGTAATATTTTATATTCTTACTTTATTATTTTTTTTTATTGGATTAAGATTCTTTGTAATTTTAAATATATAATAGATTTTTAAATTATATAATTTTGGTTTGGCTTATATCAGTTAACCGCTTTAGTAATCGGTTATTAAAAATTGCTAACCGCCTATATATATAGATATATAAATATAAAAATGACGACGTTTCGGTGTTATCGTTTTGGAGAGAGAAACAAAATTTTAAAATGAGTGTTAGGCTTACAAACAAATTTTATAGAAAAACTTTTACAAACTGATGTGGTACAACATGATTAAGTTTTGTCAAAATTTGAATTTATCGTATATCTAATCATGTTGTGCCACATCAATTTGTAAAAAAATTTCAATTAAATTTGTTTGTAAGCCTAGCATTCCTCAAATTTTAAAGCCCAAAATGTTTTTTATATTAATAAATGTGCCCAAAATGTTCCATATTTTTGGGAACATTTTGGCCCAAAATGATTCAACTAAGCCCAAAAAATAGGCCCAACGACCCAAAACATTTAAAAAACCCATATATATATATAAAAAAAAAAGCAGTTATAAAACCGTTAGTTATTGGTTTGAATAATCGCTAGTTATAAAATAACCGCTAACCGCCTAGGCGGTTGCGGTTATTAAAAATCGATAACCGTCCCAAGCAGTTGCGATTAGCGGTTATAGTCAATAACCCAGGATATAACAACTTGAGCACCCCTAGTTTTTAGGCATCAAAATGCTTGAAAAATGACATCTATTAAAATGTGGTATATTCTAGTTAGTTAAGAATTTAGTATATTTTCATCACGTTCTTGCTCTTCTAACACTTTATGTTGTAAGAAAGCTTTGAGTTAAAAATTGTCTTTTGATTTTATATAAAAAAAAAAGAAAAAAAAAAGGTGTCTACAAAAGTGGAGAGGAACCATTTTGGGAGGAAATTCTTTTTAATTGCTTCAATAACATGTCAACTTTTTAATATGTAGCATTTTTTTCCAAATGTATGAGATCTTGATCCTTCTTTATTAGGCATCGTTTGTTTCGACGTAAAATGTTTTTGGTTGAATAATATTTTTAGCAAAAAAAATATTTAGATTTTTTTCAAACATAATTTAGAACACAATGACAACTTTTGAGCGCGGCTTGCTGCTATCTAACTAGTAATTATATTAGATCGGTTGAGAATAAGGCCAAAAAGATAGTGTAGCACACCTAAAACCATAAGATGGGCTTACAAACTCAAAGCCCACTACAATAGACCTGATCTTGTGAGTGTGTGCGAAAAGATTTGCTCCAACAACTTATCCAATCCCGCAATATCATCAACACTCCTAATTCAGAGTCCAAATGGATGGGATCCTAAGGTTATTATTACTTTCAACTCTCCTAAAAGTTATACATTGACTTAAGTATTGGAGTTATCTCTCACCAGCACCCATCGACAGGCTCTCCTGCTTAGTATTGGATACTAGGAAACTATTCTAGCAAGATCAAAATTTGCTTAGATAATTGAAGCTGGCGAGGTAGTGAGCACGGAGGTTTTGAGAACGTGGTGGGAACCTACACATACTCAAAGATCCACAAAGCTAGGTTTCGATGGGTGCAAAACTTCACCCGGAAGCCCCATTGAAACCCAAAGGTAAAAATAAAAATAAATAAATGAAGGACCCTATATGGAATCCACTTGCTCAAATATATAATTATATAGTCTAAAATTTATTAGTAATTCAAATAAATAATTGTTGTGAATCCTTGTCCAGCCAAATTGACTTATCCTACATACTACCAATCAAAGCTCGACCTTTACCCTTGGGCTATCAAGAAGAGGATTGAGGGAAGTGATATTTAGCCTTTGGCAAAGCTCTTGTTAGTGAATTTGGGGTCCTTTAAAATACAAGGACAAATTTGTTAAAAAAAAAAAAAAAGAAAAAAAAGAAGAAGAAGAAGAAGAAGTAAAGTGATAATTTTGCCATTGTCACTTCTATGAACGCATTAAAAAGATCAAGTGCCTTCGTTAAAACCAATAAGAAGATTGGCAGTTTTCAAACGAAATCAATCAATCTAGAGGAGTAAGCAAGGACAAAGAGAACGAAGCTAGCAATGGTGGCAACTCTTATTTAACTTCTCCTTCATTCCCATTACCACAACAATGGCTTCCCATGCTCTCCTCCCTCCATTAATGGCAACTCTATTTGCCACCAATCAACTCTATTTGCAAGCATGGGAGGAAAAAGGAAAAAGACATTGTGTTAAAATCATCCAATCAACTAGCTTATAAATGATAGTAGAAATTTCATTGATATCCATATATATTTGAGCGATTAATTGTCACTCTACTAAAGTCCTTAATGCAAAGAATAGTCCTAAAAACTATATTTTTATTTCAGAATTATCTCACAATACTAAGAACAAAAATTTCCTCCAAATCAGTTTGAAAGAAATATCTTCCAACCCATTTAAAATAGTGCTAAGTGTCTATAAACATTTACAAGACACATTAAATTCTTAACGTCATTAATAGTAGTTTACTAACTGAGACTAAATTTAATATGTCTTTTAAATGTTTATATATAGACACTTGACACTATTTTAAATGGGTTTAACGATATTTCCTTCAGACTGATTTGGAAGAAATTTTTGTCCCAATACTAATGTCACAGTTCCAACGAACTCTAACGACATTGGTCCTTGTTAGAAAAATTAAAAAAAGCTATACAAACTCCTAAGGAGTGCTAGGCTTACAAACAAATTTTATAGAAAAACTTTTACAAACTGATGTTGCACAACATGATTAGGTTTTTCAAAATTTGAACTTTTCTTATATCCAATCATGTTGTGCCATATCAGTTTATAAAAGTTTTTATGTAAAATTTGTTTGTAAGCCTAACATTCCTCCAAACTCCTACTCTCCTACACTCCCTAGGATGATTTTTAAAATTATCATTAGATCAAAATTCAATAATAATCCATCATAAATCTAATAGTAATTTTAAAAGTCAGGTCAAAGAGTATGATAGTAGAAGTGTAAGAGTGAGAGTGTGAAGCATTACTTAAAATAAAAAATAATAATAATAAAAAAAAGATATACAAAAATTGATTGAAACTATCGCATTATCATTATAAAATGGTATATAACATGATAAATGCTACACATAATGGTGATCTATCCAATGATTTTAACCATGTCAAGAAATGTATTATTAAAAATGAGTTAAAATGTGTGTAGAATTACTCTTTCCTCCCATGCTTGCAATTGTCATTCTCCCCTTAAAATAGGAGTATAGTTCAAGTTAACCGTTTGTTTTAATCGCAATGTCGCTCCTGATTTTGAAGATCTTATTTGGCAATTAAGGCCACTAATAAAAAGTAGGTTTAGACTTTTACTTCCTTAACAGTTCCTTCTTCTCCAAAGAAGCCATGAGAGAATTGAAATCCAGCAAAGGGCACGACTCCACCAAATTAACCAGTCACTAGATTCCAAGTTGTTATATCATATGTCATCTGGACATGGATAATCATTAAGAGCAATGAGAACAGCAGAAAAAAGGAAATATGATAGAAGGGCATGGATGGATAATCATGTGATCCTAAACTACACATTTTACTGAGTGAAGATTCCAATTGCCTCTTCCAGCACACTATAAATGGAAGCAAGCCATAATCTAAAATGTGAGGGGCACAGTGACGTCATTACAAAAAAACAATTTTTTTCTTATTGGACTTTTCTGATGAGCCGACGTGTCAGGGTGTTTGGCACGTCAGAAAATTTTTTTGCCATGTGTTGAATGTCAGAAGCATAGGTATCAAGAAATTTTTTTTCCTGACGTGTTACTGTTTAGCACGTCAGGATTTTCTGACGTGCCAATTTTGGCTCGTCAGAAAATTTTCTGACGTGTTAAAATATAACACGTCAAAAATTTCCTGACGTGTAAAAATTGACACGTCAAGAAAATTAAAAAATTAATTAAAAATAATAATTTTTTTTTTTAATTTTTTCTGGAATTTTTTTTTTCAATTAAAAATTTTATTAATTTAATTTATTTATTTATTTATTTATTTTTTTTTGTAATCTCTCTGCACGGCAGCTCCCTCACGCGTTAGGGAGCTGCGCCGTGCAGAGAGAAAAGAAGCAGCAACTGCTTCTTTTCTCCCTAGCGGCTTCTTTTCTCCTCTTTTTTTCTCTTCAATTCGTTTTTGATCTGCTTCTTTTCTCCATGCTCTCCCTTTTCTCCATTTTCTCACTGTCTCTCTCTTCTTTTCTCCATTTACAAAAACCCAAACCGAAAAAGTCTTCAAAAAATCCAAAACCCAAACCTCAAAACCCAAAAAATCTTCTTATCTTCTCTTCTCCTTTTATTCTTTTTTCTTCTGCTTTGTTCTTCTTTCCTTTTTCTTCTTCTTCTTTTGCTTTTCTTGGATCTACTGCTTCTCTTCTTTTTCTCTTCACCTTTACTTTTTCTTCTTCCTCTAGAGAGGAGCTTCATACCGTGCAGATCAAAAGAGGGAGATTGAGAGAGGAGAGAGAGAGTGTGTGGGGAATTTCAAAATAAGAAGAGGGAAGAATAAAAAGAGGAAAAAAGTTGAGGAAAAATTTTCAAAATCCTGCCCATGGCGCATCTCTGCGGGGAGGGGCTCGAGGAAGTTTCCTGACATACCACACATGGCACGCTAGGAAAAGTCTCCTAAAAAAATCTACATAATTATATATCTATATATAATTATGTGTTTATATATATATATATATATATATATATATATATATATATATATATATATATATATATATATATAGTCTTCTGACGTATGTATACCACGTCAAAAAATTCGACGTGGTATAATCGCCACGTCGAATTTTTCGACGTGGTAAATGTCGCCACGTTAGAAATTATATAAGTTTCAAATTCTTAAAATTTGTAATATTTTTCTGACGTTGCAATATTTAATACGTCAGAATTTTCTGACGTGTCTGTTGTAACACGTCAGAAAATTCTGATGTGCCACTATTCTCACGTCAAAAAATTATTTTCTGACGTTTTAAAATTCAAACGTCAAAAAATTTTTGACGTGGCAACAAAACATGTACTGTAGCCACGTCAGAAAATGTTATTTTTTTGTAGTGAGTTAAAATGTGAGCAGCAGTTGAATGCATATGATCATTATAATTACACTGAAAATAAAAGGACACCCAGGAAACATCGGGGGGGTCCACCCCAAGGTGCTCTGAGGTGGTGCAACCATCCCCAAGTCCTGTCAAGAGGTGGCCGACCACCCCTGCAATTCTAGGTTTTCAACATTAAAAAAAAAAAAAAAAAAAAAAAGAAAGAAAGAAATGGTGGGGTTTTTGCTAATTTTAGTTCAACTCCAATTAAAATGTATATGTTGTTACCAAACTAAAGAATATGAATAACTATTCTATTCCACTTTCGTCTATTCCTAATAATAGTTACTCTTTTTCTTAACGGAATACTTAATCCGCAAACCAAATGAGCCTTTAGGGTGTAGAGGGTGATTGTAGGGGAGGATCTCCATCTTTTTTTGTTTTTGAATTTCTTCTTCTTCTTCTTCTTTATATATATATATATATATATAGGACATAATTGCCTATGTGGCATGGTGATGTAGATAGCTAAACATGACATATTTCTATTGGTTTAACGTGCAAAAAAAAATGACATCCAACAAATTTTTTTTTTTGGTTAAAAGTAGGATAGGTGATTTGAACACATGTCTTTTTATTGGACATAATGTGGTCTAATGGTCATGTGTCACACAACACTGTTAAAAATTTAAAGGAAGGAAAAGAAAGAAGGTTATTGAACCTTAGAGAGTTATTTTATAATAGTTAAGTATTAGCGTCCACATCCAAGTGGACGCTAATAGCCGACCCAAAAGATGAATAATAGCGTCCACTCTATAGTGGACACTAATCACTCGACCCTAATATACTCACGAGAAATATTCAAGAGGCGGGAAAAAGATCAATAGGGTCGACTTTAAAGAGTGTGTAGAGGAATTAAAAAAAATAAAAAAATAAATAATATTAATCACCAATAGCGTCCACTAAAAGTGGATGCTGAAGAGTGATCATTAGGGTCGACTTTCAAAGTCGACCCTAATGCTTAAGTATTAGGGTCGACTTTCTCGACCCTAAAGAGTGTGTAGAGGAATTAAAAAAATATATATAAATAAATAAAATTCATTACCAATAGCGTCCACTCTTAGTGGACGTTGAAGAGTGATCATTAGGGTCGACTCTGAAAGTCGACCCAAATGCTTAAGTATTAGGGTCGACTTTGTCGACCTTAAAGAGTGTGTAGAGGAATTAAAAAATAAATAAAAATAAATAAAATTCATTACCAATAGCGTCCACTCTTAGTGGACGCCGAAGAGTGATCATTAGGGTCGACTTTGAAAGTCGACCCTAATGCTTAAGTATTAGGGTCGACCCTAAAGAGTGTGTAGAGGAATTAAAATAAATAAAAATAAATAAAATTCATTACCAATAGCGTCCACTCTTAGTGGACGCTGAAGAGTGATCATTAAGGTCGACTCTGAAAGTCGACCCTAAAGAGTGTGTAGAGGAATTAAAAAAAATAAAAATAAATAAAATTCATTACCAATAGCGTCCACTAAGAGTGGACGCTGAAGAGTGATCATTAGGGTCGACTCTGAATGTCGACCCTAAAGAGTGTGTAGAGGAATTAAAAAAAATAAAAATAAATAAAATTCATTACCAATAGCATCCACTCTTAGTGGACGCTGAAGAGTGATCATTAGGGTCGACTCTGAAAGTCGACCCTAATGCTTAAGTTTTTGTCGACCCTAAAGACTACTTAGAGAAATTAAAAAAATAAATAAATAAATAAATAAAATTCATTACCAATCTGAAGAGTGTTCATTAGTAGGTAGGAAAATAAAAAAAATAAAAAATAAAAATTTTGATGCCCAATAGCGTCCACTAAAATTGTGTATATATTACTGCATTGTTTAAAATTTTCAAATAAAGTGATACAATATGCACCGTTAAATATAACAAAATAAAATTTTAACCGTAAAAGTAAAGCTCTCCCTTTCACTTAATATTCCATATGTATAGTTGTTTCAATATATATACATGTTTTTTTTTTTAAAAAAAAAAAAAAAAAGGAAAAATTCTTCTATTTCAATTCCATCCTCCTAAAGAAAGATTTTAATTTGTATATATTTGCCATTTGGTTAGGAGTTTCATTTGGAGGATAAAGTTTTCATTCGGACTAATTTGAAGACTTCAGTTTTAAGTGGATTCCCCAAATGATTCCTAACCAAATGGGATTTAATTCCCCGAATGAAAACTTAATTCTTAATTCCTATTTCATAATTCATATTAAATTTTACATATCTAATAGTGTATATATATGATATGATGAATATATTGAAACAAAACTAAAGACAAATAAAAAGAAACAAAACTAAAGACAAATAAAAAGATTAACTTAAAACATACTAAACAAAATAAAAGGGTAAACTATGGGGTGCCTCCCATGAGCGCTAAGTTTAACGCCTTTAGCCGTGACGGTGGTCCCCGCCACCGCTGTCCGTAAGATGATGCTCCTGCAGATGGTCGTGGCAACCGGGCGAGAATGGATCGCATCAATTCTTCTAAGGCGCCTAGGCGTTTGTCCATCAATTTGAAAGTTTTGGATGCCTCCTTTCTTTGGCCAGCCAACTCTCTCCGAAGGCCCACTATTTCTTCAATAAGTGAGCGGTTTTGTTCCTCCTCCTCGATGCCTCGCTCAACTTCGAGTTCATCTTCGCCATCGGCTCGGCCTCACTCTCTTCCGCACTGTGCTGGTCCCCGGGCATGTGGGACAAGCTCTTGTTCCATTGGCGAATGCCAAATATGGGAGTAGTAGTGACTGGCTCATCAGCTGCGGTACCCTTGATGCCTTTCTTCCAGAGGATGTACGAGATTAAGTATGGGAAAGGCAACCCCCATGAATGTGCGGACTCCGCTCCTCCAACGTGCACCGCATTCCAAAATTTCTGAATTTGGTTCCAAATTATGTCGGGAATGGAGTACCAAGCATCTTTATGGAAGGCGTAGAGTGTTTGAAGAAATTGATCCCGCTTCTGAGATTTGTGCCCCAAGGGAAAAGCATTACGGTGTAATATGGAGTCCACAAACGAAAGCCGTTGAGGTAGCTTTGATCGGCTGCCAGCATTATGATGGGAATCGGCATATTGCCCATCGCACATGTCCTTAATGATTTCTGCCACGTAGAATCTGGCCGGTTGCTCAGCAAGTTGTGCGGCTTCTAGAGGGTGCTCATGATTGCATTGAAGGGCAGTAGCAATGTCGGCCCGTGTTACGTCAATAGCTTTGCCTTTCACTTTGGAAGAACGTTGTTGCAGTCATGCAACAGGTTGGCATAGAACTCGATCACCAATTTTCTGTAGGCAGTGGTGGTGACCGGCTTGAAAAGCTTGTTGAGCCCTCGTCGCTTGAACTCGGCGACCGCCCATTGAGTCGCCTCAAGATTTTGAAAGTCTTCGCGAATGGCGAAGGTGGTCTCAAATAGCAGCTCCCGCTCCTCAAAAGTGGGTGGGGGACAAATGGCTCGGGTATCGGACCCTCGGGAGGATGAAGCTCGAGCTCTTGGCATGATGAGGTTGATTGGGGACTTTTGACAAACACTTGGTGTGCACTAGAGATAGCCAAAATTGAAGAACAAAGCAACTCCGCTCAAAACCCCTTGCAAAAACAGCAAAATCCAACCACAACAAAGCAATGTGGGTGGATGAACACCCACAATTGCAGACATATGAGAAAAAAAAAATGTTGGGGAAGTAATCGGGGTTGGGGTGTTGATGGGAATGGGGAATGGGGTGTAAATTAGAGGTGGTGAAAAATACCTGGTATGGTTGCCGGAGAAGAGAACCATGAGGTGGCTGTGTGGTAGAGTTGGTGAAAAACGGTGGAGGAGTGGTGAAAAACAGTGGAGGAGTGCCGGGGGTGGGTGCTGCTTGGAGAAGAAAAATATGTGGGTGTGGGGGGGAAGTGACCTAAAATAGGTCACGTGATGTGCTGGCCGAGTGCGATCGATCGCAGTAACAGAATGTTAAAAGAGAGGCAAAATGTAAATTTTATATATATATATATATAATTTTTTTTATTTTAATTTTTATTGCATAATGTATAACAACTTTGATAGTGATACAATGAAATGATAGGATCAAGTGACAATCAAAATTGAAACAATTGAAATTAAAGGTTCATTCAAACATCCGTTTGATCATAGTACATTTGTTCAATCGATCATGATAGGATCAAATGATCGATGAAACTTGAAACAATTAAATTGAAGGTTTGATCGAATATCCGATCAATCATAATGAATTAGTTCGATTGATCGTGATAAGATCAAATGATTGAAACAATTGAAATTGAAGGTTTCATCGAATATCCGATCAATCATAATGAATTAGTTCGATTGATCGTAATAAGATCAAATGATTGAAAGAATTGAAATTGAAGGTTTGATCAAATATCCGATTGGTCCTACCTAGTGCATTCGATCGATCGATCGTGATAAGATCAAATGATCGAACAAAATTCAAACAAATTAAATGTTCGATCGAACATTGAATTGAAGTCTAAGCATTTTATATTATATTAGTGCATTACTTAAATTGATCGGGATACAATCAATACAACTTGACATGATTGAAGGTTCAATCAAACATTTGATAAAATCAATTCCGATCGATACTATTACATATTAGTCTGATCGATCGTAATGGGATCAAATGTTAGATCAAACATCCGATTGATGATAATGAATTAGTTCGATTGATCGTGATATGATTAAATGATCAATCAAACATCCGATCGATCCTAATAGATTAGTTCGATTGATCGCAATAGGATCAATCGTTCGATCAAACATCTGATCGATCGTAATGAATTAGTTCAATTGATCATGATAGAATCAAATGTCCGATTGATCGTACTGAATTAGTTCGATTGATCGTGATAGGATTAAATGTTTGATCAAACATCCGAGCGATCCTAATGAATTAGTTCCATTGACTGTGGTATGATCAATTGATAGATCAAACTAGATACAATTGAAGGTTCAATCGAACATTCAATTGAAGGTTCAATCCAACATTCAATTGAACTATTAGCCTTTTATATTATCTTAGTGCCTTAGTTATATTGATCTTATATTATCTTTGGATTTTGTATTATTTTATAACTAATTATAAGAGAAATATCAACTTAATGATCTTTATCATAAAAATTTTATAAACGGAAATTTTTAGTTAATATTATAATGATAAAAACATATTATAAGAGAAAAATTACAAATAAATAAATAAATAAAAATTAAAAAATTGGTAGTATAATTTTTTTTTTTGGAAAATTATAAAAAGATACTAAAGTAGCCTCCCGAACAACCAAATTGTATAAAAATGTCACTTATTTTTAATATTCATATAATACCCCTATTATTTTAACAAATAAATAATAAAATAATTGAAAAAAAAAAAAACGAAATTTTTTTCAAAAAATAAATTACAACTTGCTTCATGCTTTTTTTTTTTTTATATATTTTTCTCATTTATTTTGGAGCCTTTTTTTTTTTTTATATTTTTCTCAATTTTTTTTTTTTTTAAGAAAAATGCCCCAAATAGCCACTAATTGAGCTACACCAAATAATTTGCCGCCATCTGGTAAAAACTGGCGAGTGCTCAAATTTTCGGAGGAAATACCACGTAGATGAGCTGCAGCTAATATCAGGATTCAGTACTCTCACTCTCACTCTCACTCTCTCTCTCTCACTCAGTACTTCGGCGCAAGGTTCTCTCTCCGCAGACTCTCTTCCGCGCACTCTATCTCGCGACTCTCACCCGCGCACTTAATGCTCTCCGTAGCTTTCTCCGGTATGAGTTTTTCCTAACCCTTGAAAACCTTAAATGAGTTTTTCCTCTCTTCTTCTCTTTTATTTTGCATCCATTGTTCATGGGTTGCGCTTTGCATCTAAAATGGTTGATTTTTGTGGTTTCTATCTGTTTCTGTGATTTTTAGTATTGGGATATTTTCAAACATAGTAGGAGGCTAATATTTGATCATTTCAAGCTTGTGTTGGGTGTAAATTTATTCAATTTTGCTCTTCATTTTGTTGTCAATACTGCTCTGGAGAAAATCCAATTGATTTCTTGATGGCAAATTTACAAACCTGTAGAGTATAGCCCTTTATTGGTACAGAGTACAAATAAGAGTAAAAAGGCTAACTTAAAATGTGAGATACAGAAAAATAAAGAAAAAAATATTCATATTTATCAATAGTTTAGAAGAATAAGAATTAGCAAAACTATCTCAAGCATGCATATACGTAACTCAAAAAAATTGGAGAGTTTTTTATTAATTTGTTTTTTTTTCTTTTCACAAACCATTCCATCAAAAGATAGAAACTACACATAACCAAAGCTGAAATGAGAGTAAGGTACTAGGTGAAACACAGAACAATATGATTTTAAATTGTTTCTAAAAGTGTTAACCCCATGCCAAAACAACCCAACTAGTGCAACTTATATATCCCATCATTCTTTTCGGCATCAATTCTAATCTATCAAAGGGTCCAAACAGAATTTTTCCTTTTTAATCTCTCTAAAATGGCTACAAGTTCACATACCATCTATACAAGAGAGTTTTACATTTTGTGGTCAACCACATGAAAGTTACAATTGAAATGATTCATATGTTGCCCAAAGGTAGTATAACATTCACCTATGTTTGAAATTCGAGAGTTCTAAGATAAATTATGTTTGGTATGATGCATGACAGAAATGCAGTAATCCTAAGCATACTTGTTCAAATTGAAACAAATCAGTTTAAAATCATGAATCAATGAACATGCATCACAATTAAGTCACTATATTAAAGGACAAACAACGTGAACATGCAGTAAATTATGTGGCACCAACGTTTTTTTCTAGTGTAATTATTTATGTGTTGCAAATCAGTGATTTTTGTTCAAGGGATCACACATTAACTAATCTAAACAAGGTAGAGGAGAAACATAAGTATATTTAAGCATGTACTAGATGGAACTTACTCTAAACCAAGAGATAACAATTAAATAGAGGACCATTAATATAACCATGTATTTCATTGAACAAACAGATATACTACAAAACTTTTGTTTTTCTTTTCCTTCTTAGAGATTGTTAAACTTCAAACGCAAAACATTAACAATGTAGGAAGAGAAGAGAGAAATTGATCATTCTTGAACAAAGTGTGTAGTATGCAAGACAAGCAATAAGAAAAATATACATCTAAAACTTTGTTTATTATCCCCATTCATAAAGGTCATTCATTTATGACACGACCTGCAAACCCGACACAAACTCAACATGGATTTAGCGAGTTATAATTAAAAAGTCTGACTCGTTTAATTAAATGTGTAAAATTAGGGTTGATCCGTATAGTCTTATACGCATACCTTGACACAACCCGAACTCGAAACACAAGAAGTTGCCACCCCTAACTATTCATGGCCAGGGTAATTATAATACTGCAAATTGGGGAGGATATATGAAAAATAAAATTTATGACATTACCTGTAAATTAACATTCTAGAGCCATTTGTATTATTTGATTAGTTTGATGTAACATATGGTTAATTAATTGGATGACATATTGACAGAGAGACATTTAAAAGTAGATAAAAAAATTAAAGATTTAATTGTCAAAATTGAAATCGCACGAAAACCCTAATAACTTAATTAGAAAAACAAAAGGGGAAGCTAGTAAGATTTGCTATAGTCATGTTGAGGCCTTAGTCTTTGTGGCTATGGTTTTATTCTCTAGCAAATCATCAGAACTGAAAAAGAGAATAAAAATAAGTTATTGGCTGGGATAGCTTTTAAGTTGTGGGGGCTCTTTGGAGTGGGAGTGTGGAAATATATAAGGAGGAGATGATATTTTTTTCTCTAGATTTGTTAGATTTGAGGTGGAAGATGGGTCCAATGTGAGGTTTTGGCATGACTTCTAGTGTGGGGAGCAACCCTTGGAGATTTCCTATCCGGATTTGTTTAGTATTGCACATTGTAAGGATGCGTGGGTGGTGGATTATATACAATTCCGAAAAAGAAATGTACATTGGAACATATACTTTTCCATAACATATGGAACTCAAATACTCTTTCTTTGAGCTGGTGTATTCTAATAGAGTGAGCAAGGAGGAGAGGATGGAATTTGTTGGATCACCACCAAAAGGTGAAAGTTTGAACTGAAGTCATTCTATCATGTGTTATCCATTCTTGTAAGTTCTCATTTTCCTTGGAAGAGTATTTGAGTATGTTGAGGGTCCCTTAAAAGTGACATTCTTTGTGTGGAGAATGTCACTTCTTTTTAATTTTTATACTTATCAAAAAAAAAAAAAAAAAAAAAAAGGACATTCTTTGTGTGGACGGCGGCATTTAGGGAAAATCTCGACTTTGGATAATTTGAGAAAGAGGAACACCATGGTGGTGGATTGGTGTTGTATGTGCAAGAAGAGTGAGGGATCTATTGATCATATTATTTCTCCATTTTTGAAATAGAAAGAGAAATATAGAGTTCGCTTTTCCTTTTGTTTGGCATTGTTTGGGTCTTGCCTGAAAGCGTGAGAGAATTGTTGGTGAGTTGGAGGGGACAAATGGAAAGTCGTAATGTTTTGGAAGTTTGGAGGTTGGCTCATTTATGTTTAATGTTGTATTTGGAGAGAGCGGAATGTAAAGAGCTTTGAAGATCAAGATACTTAGGTGTTAGAGCTGAAAAATACTATGTTCAAATCACTTTACACATGGATGGCGGCGTTAAATAGTCTGCAATT
Source organism: Corylus heterophylla (assembly GCA_016403345.1). Classification (NCBI taxonomy): domain Eukaryota; kingdom Viridiplantae; phylum Streptophyta; class Magnoliopsida; order Fagales; family Betulaceae; genus Corylus; species Corylus heterophylla. The sequence continues at coordinate 23,536,211 of CM028141.1, forward strand.
TTCTACTTATCTTGATTTTTTGGAGTTTTGTTCTTTTTTACTATAGTAGGGGGTTTCTCTTGTATACTTTTTGTGTACTAGGATTGTAGCCTTTACGCTTTTAATAAGATTGAATTACGTATAAAAAAAGCAACTTGGTAGACCTAAAGTGCCACGTGGTACCAACATGAATGAAAAAATTAAGCAACTAAATTTGACAACTAAATTTAATTATTTAGTAACTAATGTGGTAGTCCATATAAGAGTGCCATGTGGACTACCACATCAGTTTGTGAGGAACTTGTAATAAGAGTTATATTACCCTTTGCAGCACTTGTAGGGTAGAAAATATAGAGGGTCTTAATCTCAACAAGTGTTGGCTTCAGATTGTTGGATAGTGGTAGAAGGAAAAATGTACGTATAGAAGTAAATGTTTGATTAGTGGTTTTCACATGTTTTTATGTGTATGTATTCATATGCACGGGTGGGTGGGTGCACACACGGTCATGTATAACCATGTCATTAATTGTTTACCTGTATAAATGTGGGGTTTGTAGAGATATGTGTTGATTGGAGTAAAGCATAAACTAACTTGTTTGTGGATAGTCGATAGTGCGATCGATCGCACTCACTACAAGTAAAACCTCTCGGTGGTGCGATCGATCGCACCACGCGGAAGCCTCGATAGTGCGATCGATCGCACCACCTACAAGTAAAACCTCTCGGTGGTGCGATCGATCGCACCACGCTTGAAGCCCCTGATAGTGCGATCGATCGCGCCACCTACAAGTAAAACCTTTCTGGTTGTGCGATCGATCGCACACGTGATCGTCTGAAAACTTGTATTCCCACTGCATCTCTCCCTTCTTCTCTTGTGGTTGCATTAAACCTCTCTTCTTCTCTTGTAACCTATTAAACCTTGCTTCTTCTCTTATTATTACTTGTTTATTAGTATTAAGTCTTATTCTTATATTAGGATTATGTTATTAATTTTCTAGTTCACATCAACTTATGTTATCAAAGTTGGTATAGTACATGATTGTATTGTCTTTTCCATTTAAGTTTAATAAGAAAGCAGCACAGTAAACTTGAAGCAAGACAACATTCTATAATAAATATCAAAGCTAACAACAATGGTAAAAAATGTAAAACTGTCATTGAGCTAAACAAGTAAATAAATTACAAATAGAAATTTGTTCTAAATTACTAACCCACTTCTAGAATATTTTGTTAGGTAACATGGCATTGAGCTAGCATCAATATTTGAGAACAGACTTCCCATTTAATTCAATTAATTCTTAAGAATCTGATCTTCTAATTCCCTTGTGTGCGTACATGTACGTAACGAATAACCTCTAATAGGGACATCAATATGGATAGGAGTTGGATGCGGGAAAGTACTCAATGTTCATAGCGATTTCAAAAAGGTGTGAAAGAATTCATGGAAATGGCAGTTAAATCAGTTGATTCACGTGATATGACAAAGTGTCCATGCCGTGATTGTGCAAATCGATATTATTCTCATATTAGCAAGGTGAAAGGTCACTTGTATATGAATGGATTTACTCCGACATACACTCGATGGATATTTCACGGGGAAGAAGATCATTTTAGGGTAAACACTTCTACAAACATGCACACACATACAACTGAAATGATGGAGGAGGTTGATGCAGTTAAAGAATTGTTAGATGACGTATGTATGGGGATATTTGTTGATGCTAACATCGGAAAATCCTCTACTTCACAGGGCCCCACAACTGATGATCACGAACAAACAAGCTCCTTCTACCGATTTTGGGAAGATGGTTTACGAGAACTTTATCCAGGCTGCAAGAAATTTACACAAATTGCTTTTGTACTGAAGATGCTTCATATAAAGGCGTTCTGCAACATGAGTAACAAGGCGTTTGATATGATGATTGACTTGATAAAGATGGCCCTCCCAGATTGAGAGACATTGCCACGCTCGTATAGAAAAACAATACAATTTAGGCGACACGTGGGATTCGGTTACGATAAGATACACACATGCAAGAATGGTTATGTGCTTTTTTGGAAAGAACATGCAGACAAAGTGGTATGCCCAAAATGCAACAATTCAAGATGGATTGATGGCAAAGGCAAAAAAAGTAATATTCCTCAAAAGGTCTTACGGTATTTTTCAATAAAATCAAGGTTACAACGGTTTTTTATGACAAAATAAATGGCCAAGGAAATGCGGTGGCACAAAGAAGGTCGAGAAGATGATGGCAATACTCTCAGACACCCTGCCGATTCCATTGTATGGAAAGAGTTTGATAAAAGACATAAGTGGTTTGCAAGTGATTCCCGCAATGTGCGGCTTGGTTTAGCAAGTAATGGTTTTAACCCATATGGTAATATGAGTACAACATATAGCATATGGGCAGTAATGTTAATGGTGTACAATCTCCCTCCGTGGATGTGTATGAAGAGTCTAAATTTGATGTTGTCCCTTATTATCCCTGGGCCTTCAAATCCCGGAAAGAATCTTGATGTATATTTGCGTCCATTGGTTGATGACTTGAAAGATTTATGGAATGAAGGCATACGCGTGTATAATGCATCAAAGAAAGAGACATTTCAATTGCATGCGACATTACTATGGACTATAAATGATTTTTCCGCATATGGAAAATTATTTGGGTGGTCTACAAATGGAAATCTTGCATATCCAGTATGTAATAAGGATACATCGTTCAGGTATTTGAAGTATGGGCATAAGGTGTGCTTCATGTGTCATCGTCGGTGGCTTCCTCAAGAGCATCCAAGGTGCAAAAGAGGAGATTTGTTCGATGGTACAGATGAGCATAGATTGGAACCTGAATAATTGTCTGCAAGTCAATTGTTGAAACAGCTAAGGGATGCTGAGGGTTTACAATTTCGAAAAACAAGCGGGAGAAAGAGAAAGTACACAGATGTTGTGTTGAATTGAAAGAAGAGAAGTATTTTCTTCGAGTTGCCTTACTGGTCAAGTTTGAAAGTACGTCACAATTTAGATGTAATGCATATTGAGAAGAACATATGTGAAAGTATCTTAGGTACGTTGATGAATATTGATGGGAAGATCAAGGACACAGTCAAGGCACGAAGAGATTTACAGTTGATGGGTATACGTAAAGAATTGCATGTGTAGCCAAATGGTGAAACTTATAGGATGCCACTTGCGAAGTACACATTGACAAGAGATGAGAACAAGAGTTTATGTGAGTGGTTGTCAGGTGTTAAATTTCCTGACGGGTATGCATTTAACATTGGTCGATGTGTGAACTAGCTTCCTGGTAAAATTTCGGGTATGAAAAGCCACGATTATCATGTCTTCTTACAGCGCTTGCTTCCTGTTGCAATTCAAAATTTCTCTACGTCGGAAATACGAACAACATTGACCGACTTGAGTACCTTTTTTACGCAGTTATGTGCACGGACGTTGAAAGTTGATATCCTGAAACAAATGAAAGTCGACATTGTAATAATTTTATGCAAAATGGAAAAAATATTTTCGCTAGCTTTTTTTGATGTTATGATCCATCTAGCACTTCATTTACCTCTGGAGGCCGAGCTTGCCGGTCCTGTACAAAACCGTTGGATGTATCCGTTCGAAAGAGAACTTGAAAGATATAAGAAGTGGACGCATAACAAAACGCGTCCAGAGGGGTCTATTGCCGAGTGTTACCTAGCTGAGGAAAGCTTGACCTTCTGTTCCAGGTATCTTCGGGGGATTGAGACAAGATGGAACCGTGAACGGAGAAATGTTGACGTTGAGGAAGTAGAAATGAGCCAGCGCTTGGATGTGTTCTCCCAACGAGTTTGGCTGTTAGGAGCAGCTAAATTAGTAACACTAGATGCTAATGATTTTGGTAGGGCACGATGGTATGTGCTTACCAACTGTAACTAAACGGCCTCATGTTTGGAGTAAGTTTAGTAATGGTCTTTGTGTTTTACCTGTTACGACATGTTATAATTTTAGCGTTGATGATCATTTACGAATACGTTTATTTTTCATGCAGTGAACATTATAATATGATCAAAAGAGAAGGCGGCCGTGACATTGATAAAAAGCATGAGGCTAACTTTGAACGTTAGTTCCATAAACGTTTATACAATAGTGGGTGTACGGCAGACAATGGCTCAAAACAATTATATGATCTTGCATGCGGGCCTGATCGTCATGTTAGATCGTATAGAGGTTGCATCGTGAATGGGGTTAGGTACCACACGAAAGAATGTGCGAAACTCGTACTACCCGAGCAGTGGTGTTTTGTTTGTGTGAGGACGAAACCTCAATAACTGAGTATTATGGTGAGTTAAAAAATATTTTAAAGTTACGTTACCCTGGCCAAAATCTCGTCTACTTGTTTGAGTGCGATTGGTGGGACACTGGGAGTGCAACAGGAGTACAAATGGACCAAGGCTTCACAATTGTGAATACTTCTCGTATATGGTGTGAATCAGACCCATTCATCTTAGCATGTCAAGCTTCGCAAGTGTTTTACTTGGATGATCCCAAATTGGGTGGTAATTGGAAAATGGTGCAGAAGTGGATCAATAGAGACATCTATGATATTCCAACAGTACAAAAGGGAGATAATACAGAAGATGACAAAAGACTCAGTGATGACGTATACCAGGAAGGTGAATGTGTTGGGGGTAATATGGTCTTTGTTGATGAAGCAAATGTTGAAGCCTCCACTCAATTACGTAGAGATGATGCGACAATAGCAATTGATGAATTATATATTCAACTTGATGCAAGCATGTTTGCCAACGATAACTTGCCGAACGTGGACTATGATACAAACTTTGATGAGGAAGAGGAGTTATGTAGCGACAACGATATAGACTCTGAACATAAAGAGGACTCTGAACAAGAACAATCATCTTCAAGTAACAGTGATACAGATTCTGAATATGAATCTGATGATGATATGTGTTGAACATAAGCTCACATTTGGTGTAAGTACAAAGTGTATTAGCATATTTAATGAAGTTGATGCTCTCTCTCTCTCTCTATATATATATATATATACATGTATTGTGGTGTTTGTTTTCTTTTTTACTAGCATGATTATTGTATGTTTGTCAAAAATATTGAACATACTATATGGTTATAATTTGACTAATATAATTTTTTGGTTTTTGAGTTGTTTGCAGATTGATCATAACAATGACAACAACAGGACGTAAACGTGTTCCAGCAGCACGAGGCCGAGGCCAAGGTCAAGGTCGGGGCCTTATTGACGAGCATGAGAGTCTGACTCTCAATTTTGGGTTTGGTGATACAGATATGCAAATGGCGCCCTCGCCCCCCCTCCTCCTCGAGTTAGTGGATAGGCATCCTTCGCACGAGTCTAATAATCCTATTCACTCAGTTGCAGGATTGGATTCACAGGGAGGCGCCCCTACTGCATCTTGTAAGTTCATGAATTATATGTTTATGAAATGTTATTTTTGTATTATTTTGGTTTGTTATAGACATTTGACAATATAACGTACTACGTTACCATGTTTTGCGAATACCTACCATGTCCGCCAGTGTGTAAGGGTAAGGCCAAGTGTAAGAAGTTGAGTGAGCACGTACTTAAGAATAGTCCCTTAGTGCTAAATATTCCAAATAGACACCGGGCACCTGTAGGCGATAATGCATCATGGTTTGCAAGCAAGATTGGGGAGATTATTCGTAACATGTGCGAACTCCATCACGGTGAATGGAAAAAGGTCCCAGTTGAGGAAAAGAGCAAGTTATTATTTCATGTTCAGGTATGAATATCAATGTAATGTTTAAGAATATGTTTCGTATGAAAAAATAATGTGACACATTTTTTATCATTGTTTTCTTATCTATTATGTATCAGTCAAATTTCGCACTGAATATGGGACGATATGAGCACGTCAAAGCTGTTGAAAATAAATTGGGTCGTGCATATACTAGGATTCGTTCGAACTTGTATAGAGACCACTACAAAAAATATTTTAAAGGCATTGATAAAGATGATGATGAGGGGATTGCCAAGGCTAAGGCTATTGGGAGAGAAAACGTGCCAGCAGGATATGGTCCTGAACAGTGGAACCTAATATGCGACTCATTTGATGACGATAAATGGAAGGTAAATATATATTATTATACTGATTAGAAAATTCAGATTGATATAATTTGCATGCACTTGAGGACATTTTATGAATAATTGTGTTTTTTTTCTCCAAATTTTATAGAAAAAGTCTGCATTTAAATATAAAAATGAAGCAAATTGGAAACAAAGCACACAGCTGGCACTTGTTCATTTGTTAACGTCATTTTCAAAAAGGTAAGTATCTCTTTTTTATAATTTAATTAAAGTAACATTATTTAATGTAAACTTGGATTATATGTATTATGTGTAGGAACAAGAAACAAAAGTGAAGCCCAATCCTGTTGAACTATATGAGGCTACCCATACAAGAAAAAAGGATAAAGAGTTTGTGAACGACAAATGCAAAAGTCTATATGTAAGTAAATGTTTACGCTCCGATCATTAAGTTGATTAGTGAAGTACATGAATAATAAATTTGCATGAAATATATATTAAACTAAGGCCAACTATGACTTGTGCAGCTTCAGATGCAAGAATTAACAACCAGTGAGGCCTTAGAGGAAGGCAGTGCGGAGGGGACAAGTGTCGAGGACCGAATGCAAGAAATAGTCACACAAGTGCTAGGGGGCCGACGATCTGGTCACGTTAGAGGAATGGGATGCGGTCTTATTCCTACCCCTTTAAGTATTTTATCTCAAGCGTTCACCCACTTCGACAACCATGACGAGTGTAGGAAAAGATAAGAAGATACTCAAAGCGAGCTTCAACAGACTAGAATTGAACTTCATCAGTATAGGGAGAATTTGCAAGCCAACGTTGAGGAAACCAACAAATTGAAAGCCACTGTTGAGTTCTTAATGTCACGTATTGGAGGGTTAGTGAAACTATATCTATGCATTAATTTTACAAAAACACACATACTAAGTAATCGTTAAAAAGCTTATTGATCATTATATGAAGTTCTATTCTTCTTAGGTCTGGAGGGAGCTTGCTTGCAGGTGCATCAAGTGAAGCCAACAATTGAGGAAGCTTTGGAATAACCATTTCTTTAGGATGTACTTTTTGATACCATCAATTTGAGATATATTTTTTTGATACTATGTATTTGGATAGTTGTTGGTACTTTCTATTCGCTATTGTGTATTTGAGTATTTGTTGATCGTGATCTGTTTGGTAATGTATATTTGTTGGTACTTTTTATTTGGTTTATATTATGTTAAGATATTCGCAAAATTTTTGGTTCAAGAACTTTTGAGTTAGTAAATCTCCATTGACATGTTTATCAAGGTTAAAGAGCTTTAAGTAAACAATGCAAGGGAGTAATAATATCTTTCTAAATTTTATTTTTAAGTGTATATAGGATCATAAGAGTACAAGAAAGTTAAACCACCCAAACAGGTTCTTACTTTAATATGTTTCATGAACAAACACATTTTTAGTATTTCTTTCTCTATCATGTTGGGTTTCATTCTTATTGTCTTTGATATTATATATTGGTTCATTGTGATAGATTACTCAAATTGCTTATGAGGATGAATTGGCAAGGAAGAGGATGCAGATAAGTATTTTATTTTGGGTTTTGGAATTTTCCTGGCCATAGATTGTAAAACATATATTTAATAGTTTTCTCCCTTGGCAGGTTTGGTTCATGGGGTAGTTCTCACATATTTTTGATGATTTTGATGAGGTTAGTCATTTTGAGTTACCTTGCTTGTGAGCATTTAGATTAGTTTGAAGATTGTTGTCTGATGTGGTGAAGTTGTGTTAATGCATAGTAGTATTCTCTAAAAGGTGTTAAACTTTTAAACTTTGCCAATATTTGTGGTTTTCGGCTTCTGTTTCCAATGATAGGTGTCGTTTTGTAGTTTTAAGCCATTATTCATGATATGTTTGCCATTTATATTATATCATTTTCATAATTATAGGATAAAGAGGTATAAGATGTGTTAGTTGTGGTGAATGAATGGGAGAGAGTGGTTGATGGGATTGTTTTGTTTTGGTGATTCATAGCGTCAAGAAGGAACGAAGTGGCGGGGTGGCTGAGGAAGATGGTGGGAGTAGTGGGGGCGAAGGATTTGCCGGCGGAGCAGGAGTTCAGGCTGGGATTGAGAAGTGGGATCATTCTCTGCAATGTGCTCAACAAGGTTTACTCTGGAGCTGTGCCCAAGGTTAGCCTTTTCCTCATCCTTATCTTCATTTAAATTCTGTGTCTTTTTTGGTTTTTTCAATTTGGGATGTTTAAGCGAGAATTTGATTTCTTTTAGGTGGTGGAAAGTCCATGTGATTCTGCTCTGGTTCTTGATGGGGCTGCATTGTCCGCATTTCAAGATGCTTTGAGAATGCAAGGAATTTCTGGTGGCTGTCAGGCAGAAATGGGAATTTTTACGTTTGAGGCGTCTGATCTGGAACAAGTATGTATTCAGGGATCAGGATTCTCAAAGAATTAGGGACTTTAGTATCTCTGTTTTCATTAAAATAGAAATTTCTTACTTTTAGCCCATTTTTCACATACATCGATCTTGAGGATAGAACATATATGGTTTACGGATAGAAATTTGTATAGTAATTCAAAATAAATTTGTTAAATTTCAGGGAGGGAAATCTGGTTGAATCTGTGCTAAGTAAGGTTGTGGAGGAGTTTGAGCATTGCATTTCAAGCCAATTTGAGCTGGTATGTTAGCTTTGGTTATCCAAAACAATCATTTTTCTTTCATTATTTTTCAGCAAAAGGAAACAATTTGGGCAGAGAGATCCTTTTTCAATATGGATTAGGTGATCAAATATGCTTTGACATTCAACTTAGGACTAGGAATTGATGCACATTCCAAATCAATAAACATGTTCTCTTGGATCCTAAACAAGTTTTTTTTTCCTCTACTTTTCCTATAACTTAATTAATACCTATCTGACTCGTTATTTGTTCATTTATTTGTAACCATTATTCTTCTTTGTTATGCTTTGACTCTCTATGTCTTGGTTTGGTTACACTTGTTAACCAAGTTTAATAAACCTTTGTTGGTTAGTTTTTATGGAGGGTAGAATGTAGTGTGGGCCTTTTATGAAATTTTGAAGTATCTGATAGGATCTTCAAAATGATGGCCTCTTGTATTGGACACAGTCAATTTTTGTGGCCATAGAAAGGATAATTTCAGATAGGATAGAACAACAAAATATATAGGATCATCAATTGAGCCTCTTGTTTGCATGGGAATGTATTTATGTGGGCAAACATAATTTGTTATTGAGGTCCATAAACCAACCCAGTATACAGAGATTAAGGCTTAGTTGAGTTGACTTTAAAGCTTCAAAGTGTGGATATTTTTTTTTTTAATATTTTGGCTGCTGTATTTTATGCACAAAAAAGGAAATATTCTGATAAGTTAGGACCTCAATGGAGCAAGGAGGAGCTTGAGCATTTTTATGAAGCCTATCGGAAATATGGAAAAGACTGGAAGAAGGTATGCCTTTATTTGACGTTGTGTTTTATTTACTCTTTTGGGATTTACTTAATTAGCCATAATTGGTTGTCTTTCATTATATAAGCAGCTTCTAATTTTTGTGATGTAACTTGATATCTAATTTGGTTATGCATACATATGCAAACATTTTTCATGCTTTCTCCCTGTAATACTGTTTACAATAAAATTTTCTGTTCTAATGAGACAATTTATAACGTGCTCCAGTTTTGTTTTTGGTCTCTTTTCTATTATTGACTTCTGTGCATATCCAGGTGGCTGCTGTAGTACATAACGGATTCGTTGAGATGGTGGAGGCTCTATACATTACAAACTGGGTTGGTAGCGTCCATTACTGTTAGATTGATTTATAACTAGAATCCGTAAAAAACAAAGCTTTCTGTAATTTAGGAGTATTATGGCAATTATACCAACAGTTGTGTATGTGACTCTACCTTTTCCTTTCCTTGCATAAGCAGTGAATATTCTTCTTTTCATGCACGCTAATTTTTAAAATTAAGCACTGTTTTCACCTTTCTTGTATAATCTATTGAACTATGACCTGGTTTAATACTTCTTTTGTTTTTTTCTTAATACTTGTCACTGCTTTGTCTTGAACGCATTCTTATAGATTTGAATAAGGGTCATAGTGCTCATTTACTTCTATTAATTGCAAGCTAGAGGATTGAATCTACTAAACCTCTTGGCAGAAAATAGTTTCTTTTGCATCCCAGTTATTAGATAGTTTGAAGCGGGTTTGTCATTCAGTTAATAATTTCTTCTAGTTTCAGTAGTTAGTTATGGTGAGATTCTTGATAACTAAAGTTAATAAATTTGTATGAAATTTGATCTTAAATTCAGAAATGAAACTGGTTTGCATATGTAAGTAATTTGGTTCCCTGGGTTTGGGTCTGCGATCGATCGCACACGATTGTGCGATCGATCGCAACATCTCAAACACCTTCCGTATTGCGATCGCGACACGATTGCGATCGATCGCAAAATCTCGAACACGATGCTCGCGATCGATCGCACATGATTATGCGATCGATCGCAGATTATTTTTTTTAAAAAAATTTTAGGACCATTAGGGTCCACTTTGTGGACGCTAATGGTTAACTATTAGCGTCCACTTTAAGTCGACGCTAATGGTTCGCACATGATTGTACGATCGATCGCAGATTATTTTTTTTAAAAAAATTTTAGGACCATTAGGGTCCACTTTGTGGACGCTAATGGTTAACTATTAGCGTCCACTTTAAGTCGGCGCTAATGGTTAACCATTAGCGTCGTCTATGACTTTCTTTTACATCACTTTTAGGGTCAAAAAATGTGACTTTTAGGGTCGATAAAGTGAACGCTAAAAGTTATCATTAGGGTCGACTTGAAGTGGACGCTGATGATCACACGTATGAGCATTAGAGTCGGACTATTAGCGTCGACACCTTTAGAGTCGACGCTGTTGGCAACAGTGTCCACTTTAGGACTTTTAGGGTCGACTTAGAGTCGCCCCTAAAGACCTAAATTCTTGTAGTGGAACTTACGCGCTTTTTGCAAACACCCATTTATTGTTCAAAATCTCTCACTTTGGTGTATACAACTTTCGTTTAGTTCCAAAGACCATCCTACTGTTAGATATTGCAGTTAAATCAAATGGTGAAATGATTAAAAGACCGTTATACCCACAAAAATTTATAAAATTTCAAATTTACCCTTATTTATAAATAAAAAATTATTATTATAATTATTATATTAAAAAAAAAAAAGTGACCCAAAAATAACAAATAGGTCCCTATTACCCAAATACTTCTATCTAATTTTTTTTGACAAAACCATTAAATACCATGATAATACCAATCAAATTATGACACGTGAATAAAAAAAAAATATATATATATATATATATATATATATATATATATATATATATATATATATATATATATATATATATTACAACGTATATAGAGAGCAAGAAGGTGATGAAGATATCTTAAATTCTCATCTAGCTAGAATATACCACATTTTTAAAAGATGACATTTTTCACGCATTTCAGTGCTTTAAAACGATCAAAATACATAATTTAAGGATTTAACATTTATTTAAAATTGCAGGGGATCTTAATCCAATAAAGAAACATAATAAAGTAAGAATATAAAATAGAGGAAAGTCTTTATACCCCTCTCAAATTACCACCAAATTAACAATGTTCTCTCAAAACTTTTAATTGTGATAATATTTTGTTAGTTTGGGGGAACATTGTAACAATTGAAAGTTTGGGAGAAACATTATCAATTGGGTGGTAATTTGAGGGGATATATAGACTTTACCCAATAAAATATTTTCCCTTTGACAAAAATTATTCTTTAATTTTTGAAAAATGGTTTACATTTTTTAAAACCGTAAACCATTTTTCGAGTTTAAGTATCTCATTCTAAAATCAACAGACCCTGCCAAGACTTGCCTAAGCCCTCGCCGGGACTTGACCGGGACCCTGCTGAGACTTAACCGGGACCTGCCCGGAGCCAAACCGGACCTGCTTGGGGCCTTGTCGGGACTCGCCCAAGACCTGCTGCCGGGGACCCCACTGGGACATGTCCAGGACCCTATCGGGACCTGCCCGAGACCCGCCCGGGACCTCGTGAGAACCTGACGTCGGAAAATATTTTTGGCAGAAAACATTTTCCTAGAAAATGATTTCTTAGAAAACATTTTTCGGTATTGGACATGTATCAAAAATTAGGCAGGTCTCGGTCGGTCCCTGAAGTCGGAAAATATTTTCTACTAAAATTTTTTTTCGGTATTTGGTGTGTACGAAAAATCATATTAAACTCTAAATTACGAAAATGTCCATGTTGGGTCCTAGGCGAATCCCAGCGGGGTCCTAGGTTGATCCCAAAGGAGTCCTGATAGGGTCTAGGAGGGGTTCAGGCGAGTCGCAGTGGGGTCCCTATGGGATAAGGTTAGGACACCTTTAAGACTTGATCGGAACATTTTCGTAATTTAAAATTTAATATTATTTAATGAATATATATACTGTGATTTTTCGTACGCATCAAACACTGTAAAATGTTTTCCATAAAATAATTTTGTGTCTCATACTCTCATATTCTCTTACTCTCTTTATTTGTAACTCCTATTTTTCGTCTTTTTTTATTTGTTTTTTTGCTGCTTCTCAAATTATATGAAAATAAAAGACATATTTGTTGATTTTTCGTATGAATTAGCCAAAGGTTGAAATCAATTTTCTGAAATATATATATTTCAACTAGAAACATTAATTTCAACAAGAAACATTGCTTTATAGGGGAAAACACGTACGTAAGTCAGCGTTTTAATAACATTACTAGCTAGGTTGAAACTTAGCAAGTATCCAGCTGGTAGAGTATCCCTATAGAAGATTTCCTTGGCATTTCTTTTCTACATTTCAGCCACCCTAAAACTTTCTTTATGGGTGGTCCGATCACCCCCTCAAGTGAGGGGGGTGATTTAGCGATGTCCCGGTGACAGAGGGAAGAGAGCCACCCCCTCCGCCAGTTTTTATTTTTTTGAGTTTCTTTTCCTGTTATTTATTATTTTATTTTTTAGTTATGGGTAAAGCTGAGATGGCATTTTGAATATATCACATCAATCATTTTATTGGTCTTAAATAACTTTTCAAACAAATGGTAAATAGGTTAAGGCCTTACCATTAGAGTAAAATAGATTCCTAGGGTTTAACGATGTTTTCTCTCTAGCGACAACCTAGAGGAGAAGGAATAGTATCCAGATCTTTCAAGATTGTGGAGGAAATATTGAATTAACGTGTTTTCTATTTCTTGATCTGCATCGCATGGCGGAAGATTTATCGAAAAGGTGGGCAAAATTTTCGTTAAACGATGAAGAAGAGATAGAGATTACGGTTGAGGCGAGCGATGTTCAAGAGGTGTCGGCTAGAGGACGAGATTGTGTAGTTGGGAAATTGATTTCGGATAGGTATTTTAGCAAAGAAACGATTAAGAGTACTTTACAAAGATGGTGGAGAGCAACTGGGAATATGAAGTTTAAAGTCTTGGGAGAAAACCTCTTCATTGTTGAATTCGAGCATGACCGAGACAAAAAACGGGTTCTAGAAGGACGTCCATGGGTCTTTGAGGACACTCTTTTTCTTGTGGAGGATTATGATTACCGCATCCCGCCGACAGAATACAAGTTTGACAGAGCCTCATTCTGGATCCGGATGTTACACTTGCCATTGGGGTGTATGGGCCGAGAGGTTGGACGAAAGATTGGATCGACGGTTGGAATAGTAGAGGAAGTTGACACGGAAGCAGATGGGGTTGGATGGGGGGAGTACCTAAGGGTAAAAATTTCTCTGGACCTAACCAAGCCTCTCTCACGGGGACGGAAGATGACTCTGGAAGGAAAGTCAAGTCTGGTGGCGTTTCAATATGAAAGGTTACCCAGAATTTGCTTCCACTGTGGAGTTATTTGCCATGGCCCAGAAGGTTGTTTAAAGAGAAGCGAGATGAGGAACATGAATGATACTACCCAATACGGCCCTTGGTTGAGAGCACCTTCCCCACCAAGGAAAACAGGGCGGAATCTGGGCAGCTTTGCTCCAAAACATGGCCGACCTTTTGAGGAACCACAAGCTCCAGAAAGACACTCACGACGTGGAACAAGTGGCAATCGGAGGGGAGAAGAACGGTACAGGGGGAGAACCTACGCCGACGACGAGGAGGCCGATGAAAGGGTATTTTCGGAACAAAATCAATCCCCACAAAAAAAGGAGAGAAGCGGAAATTCGGGCAAAGATCGTGGAGGGAGAGCTGGATATTCCTATTATGGAACCCAAGCTGAAAAGGAAAGCCTTTCACCAATGGCAAGTCAGAGTATGGGTTTTCAATGGGTTCATAAAGGAAAAGAAGATTCTGAGAAGGAAGGGAAGATGAATAAGGGGAAGGAAATTAATAATAAAAAAGATCTCCCTAAGTCCAAGACAGCTACGGGGAAGGGAGATATTTCCAAGGAAAAAAATATGATGCATGTAGATGAGAGTCTGGAGCATAGCGCAAGTTACGGTCAAACGGAAAGTCCAATTGAAAATGGATTGGGCCGAAAGGGTCAAGGGGATAAAAGGTCCAACAATGGAGGAGTATACACGGGCTTCTGTCTTGCTGAAATTGAAAAAACAGTAAAACAGGCCCAAGTCAATGCTTCCATGGAAAATGAGAATGGAGGAGTAGCAAAGGCATTGGTGACATGGAAACGAAAGGAAAGGGAGTGGCTAGAAGGGTCCATAGAAGAAGAAAAAGAAAATGAAGCAGGGGACAACGGCAGAAAGGCGTCGACACCGAAAAAGGGACGGAAAATAGCAATGGAGAGCACTATGACAAATGGATCGGGATTGGCGGAGGCTGATTTTCAGCCCCGCCGACCGCAATGATTTTATTTAGCTGGAACTGCCGGGGGCTTGGGAACCCTTGGACAGTTCAAGATCTTTGCCGGATGGTGAAGGATAAGAAACCCGATTTGGTGTTCCTTATGGAAACCAAAATGAGCAAAAACAAGATGGAAAATATCCGAGTGAAACTGGGCTTCCCTCATATGTTTGTTGTGGATTGTATAGGGAGGAGTGGAGGTTTGGGATTGTTATGGAGGGAAGAGATGAAAGTAGACGTGCAAAATTTTAGCCAAAGACACGTCAATGCTATTATAAATGGACCCGTTGAAACTTTGTTTTGGAAATTCACAGGGTTCTATGGACACCTTGAGACTCCTAAACGACATGAGGCGTGGGGTCTACTAAGACATTTGGCAACGATGGATCCGACTCCATGGATGTGTATCGGCGATTTTAATGAAATCATAAATGGAAAGGAAAAATGGGGGGGAAGTATGAGACAAAGGCATCATATGCCAGCTTTTCAAAAAACTTTGGAGGATTGCAATTTGTCCGATCTGGGTTTTATTGGACCCAAATTTACCTGGAGTAACTGTAGAGAAGGGAGAGCCTTCATAAAAGAGAGGCTTGACAGGGGAGTGGCAAATTTGGAATGGCGTAATCTTTTTCCGGACGCAAAAGTGTCGGTTGAAGCGGCTGTATCGTCGGATCATTCCCCGCTAATTTTAAGTCTTCAAAAAAATTTTAGGAGGCATAAAAAAACAAAAAGATGGAGGTATGAAGATGAGTGGGCGGTGGAGATGGGCTTCAAAGATGTTATTAGTACGGCCTGGGAGCAAAATAGTGATAATCTGGTGGGGTGGGACCGATTGGAGCATAAGTTAGGTGCATGTAGGAAGCACTTAACTGAATGGAGAATTTTAACCCCAGGACCGAAGCATGGGACAATTTCGGGTTTACGTGCACACTTAGCCGAGCTTCAGGGGAAAAATGATTTGGGGGCACATGAAGATATCTCTCGTGTGCAACGGGAGATTCAGGTGGAATTAAAAAAGGAGGAATTATGGTGGAAACAAAGAGCAAAAGTGGATTGGCTCAAACATGGGGATAGGAATAGTTCCTATTTTCATGCATGTGTCAAGTCTAGAAGGAGGAAAAATACAATTGAAAAAATAATGGATGTACATGGGAATTGGTGGCATTCTCCTGAAGGGGTGGAAAAGGCCTTTACAGACTACTTTGATCATTTATTTACAGCAAGCAGTGATGGGGATTTGGAGCTTTGTCTCCAACATATGGATACACGGGTTCCTGCAAACATGGCTGAAGACATTATGGCAGATTTTACCATGGAAGAAATCAGCTGTGCTCTATTCCAAATGGCGCCGTCAAAAGCCCCCGGACCAGATGGGATGACTGCGGGTTTCTTTCAACAAAACTGGGCCATTATGAAGGAGGATGTCTGTAGAGGTATACTTTCTATTTTAAATTCTGCAATTATGCCGCAAAATTTAAATATGACGAATATTGTACTTATCCCAAAGTCTAGTAATCCGGAATGTGTGACTGAATTCCGGCCGATAAGCCTTTGTAATGTCCTATATAAATTAATCTCCAAGGTGCTGGCAAATAGATTAAAGCAGGTGCTCCCACATGTCATTTCCCCGACACAGAGTGCCTTTATTCCAGGGAGATTGATTACAGACAACATCTTAGCGGCCTATGAAACCCTCCACACCATGCATACGGGTATGTGGGGAAAAAAGGGTTTTATGGCCGTTAAGTTGGACATGAGTAAGGCTTATGATCGGGTGGAATGGCGATTTCTGGAGGCGGTGATGCGAAGGATGGGTTTTGGTGAGAGGTGGATCAAATTGGTGATGATGTGTGTCTCTTCGGCCCAATTTGCGGTATTGATAAATGGAGAACCTTGTGGCCACATTACTCCTACAAGGGGAATTAGGCAAGGAGACCCTCTTTCTCCTTATCTTTTCTTCTCTGTATGGAGGTATTGAGCTCTATGGTGACCGAGGCAAATAGGGTTGGGATGTTATCAGGGTGCCCACCTCCAAAGGGGCCCTAAGATTAGCCACCTATTTTTGCCGATGACGCTTTGTTATTTTGCAGGACTAATATTGCACAATGGAGTAATTTGACGGCAATTTTGAAAACGTATGAGGAGGCATCGGGGCCAAAAATGAACAGCAATAAGACATCCATCTTTTTCAGTAGAAATACTCCAAGGGGTGAGAAGGAAATGATAATGGAGTTTGCAGGAATTCCCACCACAACTAGGTATGACAAATATCCGGTTTACCGGCATTGGTGGGCGATCACGAATGAAAGCTTTTCAAGCTTAACGGAAAGGGTGCGGAAAAATTCCAAGATTGGAAATTCGATTCCTCTCCCAAGTGGGAAGGAAATATTGTTGAAGCGATCATCCAAGCCATGCCCTCGCATCTTGTATGAGTGTTTTCCTTCTTCCAAAGTCTTTATGCTTGGAGATTAATTCTCTTATGACAAGATTTTGGTGGGGACATAAAGAGAGGGACAAAAAATTGCTTGGATGAGTTGGAGTAGGATGGGGATTTCAAGACACAGGTGGATTGGGTTTAGGGATCTAGCTTGTTTCAACAAAGCCCTCCTTGCAAAGCAAGTTTGGAGGATGTGGACAATGCCGGACTGTTTAGTAGCCCAAATAATGAGAGCCAAATATCATCCGGAGTGCACGATACTTGAGGCCTCATTACGGAAGAAACCATCATATGCATGGAGAAGCATCCAAAGCTCGTGTGCACTCATTCGGGAGGGCTTGGTTTGGAGGATTGGGGACGGAAAATCAGTGCGTATATGGGAAGACCGTTGGATCCCCAACCCGTCAACATATAGAGTACAATCTTACCCCATGGTGCTTGATCGGACAGCCACTGTAAGCCACCTAATTGATGCGAATGGCCATACTTGGAACCATAATCTGCTGGGACAACTCTTTTCGGAAGAGGAATGTAAGATGATAAAGGCGCTTCCCATCAGTACAACAAACCAGAAAGATAAGCAAATCTGGAGGGGTACAAAAGGGGGTGTATTTTCTGTCAGGAGTGCCTATTATATTCAAAAGGAATGGGAAGACATGCAGCTGGCTGAGTGCTCTTCTCAGACGAGAACCAGCAAGATATGGAAGACAATCTGGAAGCTACAGCTCCCACCGGTAGAGAAGATGTGGTTTTGGAAGGCATGCCATGATATCTTACCTACACGAGATGCATTATTTCGCCGGAAGGTGATCTCTGACCCGAGTTGCCCAATCAGGCCTTGAAGCGGAAACGGGATTTCATATTCTTTGGAGATGTTCATCGGCTCAGGATGTGTGGAGTGGGGGCAGGGTTATTTTTCAAAAAAGTGTTTTTGAAGGCCCGGCCTTCTTACAAGTTGCCGAAGGGATGTTAAATAAGTGTGACAGGGAGGAATTCCAGGACTTTGTGGTAATTGCCCGACGAATTTGGCTCAGACGAAATGCTTTCTTGCATGAAGGAGTTTTCGCTCATCCAGATACCATCATCAGACAAGCAAATGCCACCATACAGGAAGTCCAAGAGACCATGCGGGGGGATCATTGTTCTGGGCAACTAGAAGCACCGACAGGACTGGGTCAGCAATGGCCTCTCCCAACGGACTGGTTTTCGGTAACTTGGGACGCAGCTCTGGGCACTCGAACAGGGACTGTAGGGTACAGAGCTATCATCCGAAATCACCAGGGAGATTTACTAGCAGCACAGAGTCGTACACGGGTTGGCTTAATGGAACCAGATGCAGCGGAAGCGTTAGGGGCTCTTATGGCGATCCAACTTGCACGTCAAATGGGCTGCTTAAAAATTCAGCTACAAGGGGATGCTAAGGTGATTGTAGAAGCTGTGAACTCGAGTGCACAAGACTGGAGTAGGAGAGGACACCTCACTGATGATTTACGCTTGACTCTTGCTTTCGTCACACAATGGAAGATGGAGTACATCCCGAGAGACAAAAATCAGGGAGCTCATGAGCTGGCACGGATGGCAACAGAGCAGCCAATGGAGAGAGTGTGGTTTTCTGATTATCCTACATGTATTCATGACCTCTGTGAACCAGAGCATATTGCTCGGAGCATGATGTGATTGCTTATTTGAGAATGAAATAAGATAAGCTACTTTTATCAAAAAAAAAAAAAAACAAATGGTAAATACGTTTTAAAGAATCACTTATACACTACATTTTATATATATATATATATATATATATATATATATATATATATATATATTTGTCAAAATTGCAATCCTCTTTCTCTCTTAAATCTCAAATCAACTCTTAATAATCTTTAATTACCAATTGCCGTATGACTAAATATGAGAAGGAAGTTTATGGTGTTGTATTAAATTAGCTATGCAGAAAAGAAGCTCAAATAGTACACGAATGCCCACAAAATCACAAGTGATAAATGAGACAACGGTAAGAAATCGAGAGAGAAGAGAGATTAATTAATGAGACAAGCGTTACAACTATCTCAATTTTTCTACAAGTTTTTTATAAACTGAGGTAATAATACATATAATTGGTAAACTTGTAAATTTAATTAATTAGTTAGTAATTGACTTATAAATTATACACTCTTAATCATTTCATCAATCATAAATTGCTACATTAATTTGTAAGGTAATGATAGTAAAAGGCATAACAGTCTAATTTTCGAGATTAATATATAAAAAAATATTTAGAATGTTATAATTTTTACTATAATTTGCTTACAAATTTACATAACAGTCTATATTTTATGAAAATGAGTGTGAGAGTGTGAGATAATGTGGTAAGTATCACCCAAACCCCATGCTAATTTATAAGAAATAGTAAAAGCTCTAGAATCCATAGCAGCACTTGAATGAGTATCATAATTATAAGGGGAAAATGCAGTTTACCCCTCTAAAGTTTCAGAGGTTTTTCAATTTTAACCCCAAAGTTCAAAAATTGGCAATCCACCCCCCTGAAGTTTCAAAAATTGGCAATTTGAACCTTCCGTTTAATTTTTCCGTTAAATTGGTCGGAAATTTTTTTAAAAAGGCCTGAGGGCAATGATGTAATTTCATAGATTTTCGTCAATTTTGACGGAAAAATTAAACGGAGGGTTTAAATTGCCAATTTTTGAAACTTCAGGGGGGTAGATTGCCAATTTTTAAACTTTTGGGTTAAAATTGAAAAACTCCTGAAACTTTAGGGGGGTAAACTGCATTTTTCCCTAATTATAATTACACTGAAAATATAATGACATGAAATGCAATTTTTTTTTTTTTTAACCAAACTTTGCATTAGAAACAAGGGAACATACAACCTTCAAGAGGGAAAGAAAACAGAAGGTGGTGCTACCCCACTACAAATAACAGGAGGAAGAGGAGAAAGGAGAAAAGTGGGAATGCACCTGAGTGAACATCAAATGCAATTGGATTACTTTGCAACAAGCACAGACTGCACAGTTCCAGCATGCTTCTAATTATAGAAATTCTACAACATGTTGATAAAGAAAGAAAGAAAGAAAGAAAACTTGGAAGAATCAAACGATCTTTTGGAAAGACAGTGTCCTCTCTTCGTTTTTGCCTTTCTTGCGGCGTCCCCTTCTTCCCCGCAGTTTTGGAGTGACAACACTTAATTTCCTTGAGCCTCCTCCTCATTTCCCAACGATCTTTAGAAAAGACAGTGTCCTCATCACTTCGTTTTTGTCCTTCTTGCTGCTTTCCCCTCTTCTTCCTCGCAGGTTTGGAGGCCACTGTCACACCGCTTTCTTCTTCTCCCTAGCTCTGAATTAACAGCAAAGTCTTTCTTGGGATTAACCCATGACTCATCATACAGCTTCAGTGCCGTTGAAACTCCATCTTCTTCTTCTGTCGAGAACTTGTTGGCAAGGTGATTTGCTTTGGGCTTCTTGGCTCCGGTGTGAAGCTCCAAATCGGAAGAAACTCCGCAAGAAAGCGTTAATTCTGTTGAGACTTGGTTGTGATCATCGTGTTGTGAGTGGCGGTTAGAGAACTTTTAGTCCATACCCATTGCCGTCAAAAAGGTTTGGGTTTACAGAATAAATAAATATTTGGAAAATAGACAATGACGTATATATATAGTTTTATTATTATTATTATTATTTTTTTAAGTACACGTGTATATATATATATATATAGTTGGAGGAAAGGGGAAGGAGTTTGGATTGGAGTATTTATGTATAATTTCCACGTCTCCATGCCACATACCAATTATGTCCAAAAGAATTAAAACAATAAAAAAAAATTAAAAAAGGAAAAAAGAAAAAGAAGTGGAGATATATATATCCCTCCGCCACCTTTTGTACCATTTCCTTCCCCTTTCCTCTCTCCTGTCAAAGGGGGCGATTGGGGTAGCTTCAACCTTGTTCACCTATGCGGGAGAGAAATTTCAACCACACAAGAGATTTAGGGTGCAGAGGGTGGTTGTGGGTGGAGGATCTCCATCATTTTTTTTTTTTTTTTGTGTGTTTCTTCTTCTTCTTCTTGTTCATATATATATATATATATATGGGGACATAATTGCGTATATGGCATGGTGATGTAGATAGCAAAATATGACATGTTTTTATTGGTTTAACGTGCAAAAGATGACAACTCACAAATTTTTTTTTTTTCGTTAAAAGTCGGATGGATGATTTGAACACGTGTTTTCTTTTTTATTGAACATAATGTGGTCTAATGGCCATGTGTTACTCAACAGTCAACACTGTTGAAAATTTAAAGGAAGGAAAACAAATAAGGTTATAACAAATAGGTCCCTATATAAAAATAACAAATAGGTCCTACACCCAAATACTTCTATCTAATTTTTTTTTGACAAAAAACATTAAATGTCATGATAAGACCAATTAAATTATGACACGTGACACTCATAAAAAAAAAAAAATTATAAATTTATATCTTTTGTTTTTTTTATTTGAAAAAAATCCGCAAATGAGTAAGTGCAGACCTTTGGGCATTTTTTGGCTGAATTGCCAACGCAAGCGTAGCGGATGGTGTAGCCCAGCATCAGCAGGGACGGAGAGAGAAAGTGGTATGAGTAGGGATCAAGGGTCAAAACTTTTAGTCATCTTTGCCTTGAAAGTTCTATGGACTACTTATCTTGGGTTGAAAGTTGATCTTTAGTCAAATTGACCTTAGGTTTTAAATTCTCGTAAATTTGCATGGGAACGAAAGTTGATCTATTTCAGATGGGTATTGTCGCCGCTGGACTAACGTTTTTTGACTCATGCAATAAATTAAAGTTGGATATAAAACACACTTTTAGACAAGATGAGATACAAGAAGTTAAAGGTGCTAGATTCATGAGTTGTTTTGCACTAACAGGCAATTTCCTCTCTTTTACATAAGCAACTAGTTGATTTGCAAGTTACAACCTGTCAAAAACAGACATGAATGGAGCTAAAAACGTCGAGTGTTATATTGTAATATTGTAGATCGTGAACATTACTAGCTAATGTGTGAATGTCATGTGAACTATCATGTTAATTAGTTTATAAAGAACTTCTAGTAAATGCTCTAATATCCATGCATATTATGATATTTACAATTACACTAAAAATATAAGGACATGAAATTCACTTGTATTACTTTGCAACAAGCACATGCTGCACAGTTCCACTCTATCATATCATATGATTCAATATTCAGAAAGATAGATGGATGTTTCCTTTATTATTTATTCATACATTACTCAAGAAACCAGATTTTTCATAAACCCCATGCATCTTGAGATTTTATCAACCTACGTACGTACACTACATGATCATCAGTCTTCCATTACAAATTCTACAGCCCCAGAAAGAGAGAAAGAAAGAAACTTGGAAGAATCAAAGATCACTTCGTTTCCTTGAGCGTCCTCTTCACTTCCCGAGGATCTTTCGAAAAGATTCAGTGTCCTCACTGACTCACTTCTTTCTTGTCCTTCTTGGGGCGTCCCCTCTTCTTCCCCGCTGGTTTGGAGGCCACTGTCACAGGGCTTTTCTTCTCCCTTTGAATTAACAGCAGAGTTTTTCATGGCTTTTCTCCTCTTGGGATTAACCCATGATTCATCATACAGCTTCAGTGCCGAGGATCTTTCGAAAAGATTTAGTGTCCTCACTGACTCCCTTCTTTCTTGTCCTTCTTGGGGCGTCTCCTCTTCTTCCCCGCTGGTTTGGAGGCCACTGTCACTGGGCTTTTCTTCTCCCTTTGAATTAACAGCAGAGTCTTTCATGGCTTTTCCCCTCTTGGGATTAACCCATGATTCATCATATAGCTTCAGTGCCGTTGAAACTCCTTCTTCCTCTTCTTCTTCTTCTTCTTCATGTGGGTTCTCCATCGAGAACTTGGTGAGAAGGGATGGTGAGTGATTTGTTTCGGTTGCTTTGGGCTTCTTGGCTTCGTTGTGAAACCCAGAAGAAACTCCGCAAGAAAGCGTTAATTCTGTGGAGACTTGGCTTCAATCATCCTCTCTGGTTTTGCGTTTACAGTGTAAACGAAAATCTTCCAATAACTCTGCTAGAAACAAGGCAACAAATCTGTTTTTGGGGGAGAGTTGATGATCCTCCATCACACCCATCGATCGAGAAAAAAAAAAAAAAAACAAAGATAGAAATTAAGCGTTTGTGTTTCTTGCAACTCGTTGGAGCGAATTGAAGAGAAAGAAATGAGGGGATGGCATTTTAGATACTGCCCGCTTCCATTTATATATTTAGTTTAGTGGAAGAGGCAAATTATAAATTTTTTTATTTTATTAAAATTTCATGTGGATGTCACATGCTATGTCATTTTTATAGTATATTTGGAGGAAAACTCTATATATCCTGTAATATATACTCTTCAATATATTCTTCTTGTTTGGTTAATTAGGAAAAAGAAAAAGTCAACATTTATTAATCAAGAAATTTCGTGGATATAAAAACACGAATAAATAAAGTAGAAAAAGATGCTCTTTTTTATTTCCCCCTCTATGCTTGCAATTCCCAGTTTCTCTAAAACAAAAATGATTGGATTACAAATTTATTTAATTTCAATGTGGCCCAACGTTTGCAAAATCAAATTTTCATCAATTTTGTTATTGGGGTTGTTAGCAATTCGAATGTCAAATGTGAGAGAGTTCTTATGAAGTATACATTATCAAAATCTCTCTCAGACAACTCACCCCCCTTATTTGGATAGATGAACCATATACAACTTTTGTAACATTCTACATCGCCTAAGTATGGAGATGAGGATGTGCTTTTATGTATACTCGTATCCTTCACCACAACAATGTGTTTTAAAGTCGTGATGGTCATTATTCTATCAGAACTCCGCAATTAAGCAAACTTATGTGAGAGTAGTATTATGATGGATGATCTCTTAAAAAATCTGATTTGAGGGACCAAATACAAACAATATTGTGTCATTTGGTTTGGTGGAGTCTTGCTTTTTGCTGGATTTCAATTCTCTCATGGCTTATATAGTTGGAGAAGAATGAACTGTTAAGGAAGTAAAAGTCTAAACCTGCATTTCCCCTTCTTTTTTAAAAATAAAAAATAAAAAAAAATAATATGGTGAATTTATTAATGGCCTTAATTGCCAAATAAGATCTTCAAAGTCAGGAGCCACATTGCAATTGATGAAACAAACGGTTAACTTGAAGTACAATCCATTTTTAAGGGGAGAATGACAATTGCAAGCAAGGGAGGAGAGAGTAATCCATTTACATTTGTAGTGGTTAAAATCATTGGATAGATCACCATTATGTGTAGCAATTATCATGTTATATACCATATTTTTATCTTATAATTATTTTATAACGATTTTTTTATTTTTATTTTTGATATGTCCGCACAAGATGAGGAACGAGGATTCGAACTAGCGACTTCAGCTTTATTAGGCGTGATCCTAGCCGATTGAGCTCAAGTAAAATTTAAATGAGCTGAGCTCAAACAAGCAAAGCTCACCCAAGCTCGACTCCTTATATATATATATATATATATATATATATATATATGCCCCATATACAAGTCCGACAAACTTGTCCAGAAGCGGAAAAATGTTCGAGTAGTACAAACCAGAGTAAAGAAAACCTGCATATCTGTGGTTCAAACTTGTTAATCATAAGTCAAGTTTGCAATGTTTTTCTATATAATGCATTGGATTACGTTCTATATATATATATAGTGGTGGAGCTAGGATTTTGACTTAGAGGGGTCAATTTATTTATTTTTCTTTTTACGATAAAAAAAATTAAAGTTGAACAAAATTTGATTAAAATATTAAAATAATAAAACTCATGAAATAAATAAATAATTTAACAAAATTTGATTATTGTTTAAAATATATAAATGTAACTTACAATTTATTTTGTCACGCCTATCACATTAATTTAGAATTTGATTAGAGCTCAATATAATCATTATTTTTATCCATAATGCCCGATAACTACAATTATATATTTCATATAATTAAAATATGTAACAAAAATTATATAAATTCATAATCAATTAATTTAAAAGAGTAATCTAAATATAAATGCTTATTAACGTAAAAGTTTGATTGCATATATACCTCTCACGCTCTCCCCCACCCCCCCAAAAAAAAGCTAACAATTAATTTGAATTGTTGAAGGATTGAAGTAAGAAGAAATTATGTAAGAAAAAAAATACAAAATCGCAAATTGTTGAGTTGCTGAATGACTTCTTATTATCTAAAGAGTGACCTAACTTGGAAAACAATGTAAAATTTATATAGTTTGAAATTTAAAACAAATAATAATTGAAAGAGGATAGGGTTGTGTGGAGTCCCAATAAATCTTAGTTTAAGGGAAAAATCCACTTTACCCCCTTGAAGTTTCAGAGGTTTTTCAATTTAAACCTTAAAGTTTAAAATTTGGCAATGTATCTTCTAATGTTTAAAAAATTTTCAATTTAAACCTTCCGTTATTAATTTTCGTCAAATTGGACGAAAATCTATGAAATTACGTAACTACCCTCAGGCTTTTTTAAAAAAATTTCTGTCCAATTTAACAGAAATTAGTAACGGAAGGTTTAAATTGAAAATTTTTGAAACATTAGAGGGGTACATTGTTAATTTTTAAACTTTGGGATTCAAATTGAAAAACTCCTGAAACTTCAGGGGGGTAAAGTGGATTTTTCCCTAGTTTAAAATTATATCAAATAAACAGAAAAAAAAAATAAAAATAAAAATAGAATTAAGCATCAACTTAGGTACATCATCAAAATGTAGGTGAAACATGTATTAGGATAAAGTTTGGCATGTACTTCTAATAGCATCAATGAAACAAACACCTGCACTTCTAACGAAAAAAATATTGTCTTAATTTGTTATTATTATTATTATTATTATTATTATTATTATTTTCTGAAATCAATATATAGTCAATCTTAGAGGTAAAAGTTTAGAACCGCTATTCGTTTTAACCGTTAACCGCACTAATTGCTAACCGCTTTTAAAAGCGGTTAGTAAAAAGTAAAATATTATGTGGTACATAATAATAAGGCATTGTAGTATAGTGGTAAGTATTCCCTTCTATCATATGGGTGACCACGGTTTGATCCATACCCATGGTACTTTTTTTTTTTACTTTTTAAGTACAAATTTGGTACCTTTTCTTTTTTTTTTTTTTTTTTTGTGCATAGAATCTGGGGAAGCAACCGCCAGCCTACTGCCCACCTCGTTTCTTCCTTCTTTTTCCCCTCCCCTGCCGACGCTACCCACTCCCCTTTTCTTCCCCTTCTTCCATCTTCTTCTCTTTCTCTATTTAATTCCCTTTACAGAGACAGAAACAGAGAGAGAAAGAGAGAGAGGCAAGGAGAAAGAGGAGGGGATCTCGAGAAATTGAGGGAGAGGGTGTGTGATTGACGAGAGGGAGGGCTGGGCGAGACAGAGAGGCGTGAGAACGCATAGAATCTTTGCATAATCTACACTTCATTCCCAACGTGATTCTTGAAAGAGAAGATTGTTATGCTTCTCTTTGGAAGAAAAGAACTTATGATCGTTTGAGTCTCCATTTAGCAAGAACACCTTAGAAGGAAGTATGGAAGTTTATAGTGTAGAGTTCTTGATGGTGGCTACTGGCGAGAACTATGAGGGTTTTAAACAAAGCATTTGATTTGTTTAAAAAAAAAAAAAAAAAAAGCTGTTCATTAAGGTGGAAAGAATAAAGAATTTGTTTGAGCCTGTGGCTCGTCCTCAATGCAGTCCGCAGAGCAAAATTCTCCCTAGTTTTCCCACAAAACTAGTTGTCTCTCATTGCTTAGCTAAAACAACCACTCAACATTTATTATCTATAAATAGGATGGCTTAGCTTGAAGCAAACGCACAACTTGGTGCAAGCCCATGTGCAATCTAGCTGGCTTTTTAGCTATGTTAGTTTATTAAAGTTTAAAATTTGAGTCGTGCTATGCGACTGCCAAATTAAGGCAGCTTAGCGTTGGCCAAATATTAAAAAATAATAATAATAAAATTTTTGTTATTTTTTTTATTAGTTAAATTTTTATGAGCTAATATTTAAGTTCTAATGCATCAAAACTTGTTTTTGGATTCAAAACTAAAATTTAGGGGTGGAAGGTTAACCCTTTAGGGATGGTATCACCAAAAAAGGATTCGATCATCCTAAATTTGGTGCTAATGCCTCAAATTTGGTGCTAATAACTCAAATTTGAATTCTCCTTGTAACATGTTTCTTCAATTAAAAAAAAAAAAAAAAAAAGAAAAAATGGTGATGCTTGGCTGACAATTTTGGCAACCATAAATCTTTACTCATTTTCTTTTGTTGGTTGTCCGTTTGCTTCAAAGTTTAGTTAATGCTGATAATGTTGTAATTTCATCTCATTTTCGTGGCATTGCCATTTGCAATTTACTATAATTCTGCATTGTCATTTGCAACCAAGGATCCTGAAAATTAGATGCTGCCAACACATTAATCTAGCGGTCAAATTTGTGAAGAGGAGAAAGAGGAAAGAGGAAAGAGGAGAAAGAGAGAGGGGGAGATGAAAGAGTTTTGTGGGAAGAGAGCAAACACAGATGAGCAGGGGAGGCGGTTATGAATTTGGGTGAAGAGAGATTGATTTCTAGAATAATTTTTTTTTAATTAAAAAATTTCATGTCAAACTTTGGCAGACGCTTGGATGACCCCAGGCTGCCAAAAATCTCTGCTCTTAAAATTTATATAAGCAAGCTTTTTGGCCCATGTGCAAGCTAGCTGGCCTTTTAGCCCAGCTTGAGTACTCATGAGTTCACGCTTGCCCAAGAAACTTTCCTTGGTGAGTTTAACTAAGCCCAATTTTTTTTTTTTTTTTTTTTTTTTTAAAAAAAAAGGGGTTAATCGCCTAGCTATTAGTAGAGGCGAACCACATTTTCATGATTGAGTCAATCTGACAAATTGCAAGTCACCGTTAGCTTAGAATCAGAAAAAACAAAAAGAATTGCTGCGTGCGTTTAAGCCTCTCAACAAAAGGTGTGGACGTGCATTAAGTGTCTGTGTGTTTTTTTAACTGATCAACAAACGGTGTTAAGCTTAACGAAAGTTTTGAAACATTAATGAAACGACTTGTTTTGAATTGTTTAAGTTTTGGAACGGTGCGTTTTTGTATTATCGTCATTCAACCATTGTTCATCTTCTTCAAAGTTTGTGACTTTGACCTAATTACAGGGAGAGGAAAAGCAAAATGGTTTGAGTCGTGAATCTCTCTCTTCATGGAAAACATTTGCCCCATGATGAGCGGTTGAGAGTGGGCAACCAGAAAATTCAGACAAATTCTACATTAATGGCTAAGGATAATTTTTAATTAGGAGGTGAGGGGGCAATTTGACCCCTCTCGACCCCCCTCCCTCCGCCTCTATATATATATATCTGCTTTTATTTGATTGTAAATTTGACTTTTATTTGTTTAAATTTGATTTTTAAGTTTAGTTGATTTTAATTGTATAAATATGTTTTGTAATTGTTTTAGGAGAAATTAATTAATAAAATTCGTTTAATTTGTTTATAAATTTTAATTCTTTTTATTTTTAAAATTAAATAAATAATAATAATAATGTTATCTCGAGCTCGAACCGATCACGAGTTCGAGCTTTTTTACAAGTTCCCGGAAAAATTAAAATACATCCTTGTCACGCGCGGACATGTAACGTCCCACATTTTCGCAGCTTATCTGGTGATTTCAAATTTTCAACCGAAATACTATTGTGGGGACAAGATTTGGGAATCAAAAACCCAATGAAAAAGTACACAGGTGAAAGTTTGGTGAAACTTTCTGAGTTTAATCTAGTTTTTTCTCATGACGTTGGCTTGGGAGTAAGTGACGGTGTATGTATAATGTAATAGGCACCCCCCACCCGCCCGCAACTTGGTCTGCTTGGAATTCGGCTAGTCTCTGCCACGCAACCGACCTTTGAATTGGGGAGACTAGCTATAAGTATAAATGTTTAAAGTCTCACTCTCCAAACACAAAGGCTTTCTTTCTTGGTGTTTTCTGGGTCTGATCGATGGGGTTTCCTCTACTGTCCGGCAAACCCAGTTCGCATGCTTTCCCTTCTGGTCGATCACTAGGCGGTGACCAGTTGGGCATGGAGGGTTTTGTCACTCGCAACTTGTTAGATGGCTTTGGCGCAACCACGAAGCCGACGAGTGAAAACCCACAAGGAAACAATGGCGAAAAGAGAAAGTTTCCAAAGAAAAGACAACAGGTGAGATTGTTCCTCATTTCTGAATGTAAGGTAAAAGAACCCATCTATCTTGTATACATGATTTTTGGTCTACTCTAGAGAATGACGATCATCCCCTTTCCTTGGTCCTCTCTATTTGCTTTTTTTTATATATATATATACAAAAATTTTGACTAGTGGGGTTGAGAGGGATCAAACACCCCTTTGTACTGCTAAATAATTTTCTTAACCAGTAAAAGGGCCCTAGTTGCATGCCCTGAGTGCCCATTCTCGTTCCCTCACTCGGGGGTTATTTCTTGCATGCCTCTTGTCTTCTTCACTCTCTCTAAGTCTTAGGGCAAATAAAGAAGAAGTTATCTATTCTGGATAAGATCTAATGGCAATTGTGGTTACAAAAGGACAAAAGAGAAACATTAAGGTGACATGTAGCTACTCATACATATATAGAGAAAAAACATTGTCAAGTGCATTAAGATGATCGATAGAAAAAATAAGGCTACTGTTAAATCACTATTTTTTAAAAAAGTTTAAATTAATAAAAATAGGTAAATTTAATTATTCAACTATTACTTTAACACTCACTATCACATGTGGGCAATTGGCTCAAACTCTTTTTTAATAAGTAAAGCGCAACACATGAAATATTTAATTTAAATGGAGTGTGATTTGACGGAGTTAAAGTTAAAACCCACTACTTTTGGCTTTAACACCCGGTTAAATCACAATTTTTCCTAAAAGCTTAAGCTAATTAAAATAGGTAAATCTAATTACTCAATTATTATTTTAATAGCCACAGCCTCCAAAAGTCTTGAGATTACGGATTACACGAACGCTTCAATCTCGGGACATGCTATTCTTCATTTTTTTCATCCATCTTCTATTTATTTATTTTTCAGTCCATGTGGTTTACATTTAAAAAAATAAAAAAAGTATTCATTACGGATTTAGATTTAATTGAAGAGTTAATTTTTTCGGCTTCCTAGAATTAGCCCAGTGTCCACCAATTCTTGACGTGGCAAAGGCCACGTCATATATATATATATATATATATATATATATATATATATATTCTTAAGTTAGAAAACGCTCTCTTCCATTTGGTCCCTGCCTCTGCCTCCCCCTGTTCATCTCTGTTTTCCTCTCTTCCCTCACACAAATCTCTCCCCCTCTCTGGTTCTCCCTTTCTCATCCCTTTCCCCTCACGCATGTGCTTGGCCTCTGGAGACCACGAAGGCGAGCCACCCACATCTCTGGTGACAAGCTACATCGGTCAAAATCCCCAAATTTCAGTGACGAGCCAACCATATGAACTGGTATAGGGTTTGGGTCACCAAAAAGCAGAAAGCTGGACTATATAGGGTTTCGGTCAAGCCAAAACCTGGACTATATAGGGTTTTGGTCACCAAAAAGCAAGAAGCTGGACTATAGGGTTTTGAGGCATTAGAACCAAAAGTGATACCATCCCTAAATGATTCACCTTCTACCCTTAGGTTTTAGTTTTGAATCCAAAAATGAGTTGTGAGGCATTAGCAACTACTAGTCACCAAAAAGCCTACCTGAAAAAACTGGAGATTGGTCGACGACAATGGGAAGGGGACGAGCTCATCTTTGCCAAAGGGATTTTCTGGTTGCAGGGTCTTCTTCGCCATCGCCGGAGTGAGAGAGAGAGCGAGAGAGAGTGAGCGAGGGAGTGAGGGAGTGAGAGCAGTGATTCTGGTTTTAGGGAGCGAGGGAGGGAGAGCGGTGGTTCTGATTTTAGGGAGCTAGGGAGGGAGGGGTAAAGATAAACAGCACGCGGCGTGCGTGGCACGCCGCGTCTGTTTATCTTAAAAAAAAATTTGCACGACGTACACGCACGCCGCGTCTTGTGAATCGCCGGGAGAGGGGGAAATTTTAGGGATTTTGGTTTGAGGGGAAAGACAGAAATGGAAGGGGGAGGTGGCAATGATGGGGTAGAGAGAGAGAGAGAGAGAGAGAGGAAAAAAAAAAAAAAAAAAAGCTAACCTAATTTTTTTTTTTTAGGTTGCCACCTCAGCGTTGGTGGGTCAGCCATGTCAACGTTGGTGGACGCTAGGCTGAATCTGGGGAGTTGGATAGCAGGACTAAGTTTGATTAATTGATTGAAATAAGTTTAATAAAACCGCTAAAAAACAGTTGTCTTCTCATATGTTCTTCAGTTCTGAGGCTGGAAGCAAACTCCTTCCACATCGTAAAAAAAACACTTTATAGTATTTTTAAGTTCATAAAATAAAAAAATAATTAAAAAAAAAAAAAAAAAAAACCAAAATAATTTATTCAGTTGCATTTGGTTTGTTGAAATATTATTTTCGGTCTATGTATATTTTATCATCTTTATAAAGATTTTTCTTTAGAAAAACTCGATGAACGAGACCGTTAAGAAGTCTCCTGATTCCTACACTACCCACCATCATAGATGATGGCCTCGGCCGCCAATAGTGACTTCACAAAAGAGTCGTCAACAAACCTTATTCTTTCTACGCAATGGGCTAATTAAATAGATCTTGTCCCTTGAACAGATAATACAATTTTTTTTTTTTCTTTCTTTTTTGGATTGTGCAGATTGACAATACCTGAGACTAGTCACCCCAAGCTCATGCATACAAGGGTTAAACGGTGTTAAATTATCATTTATTTTTAAATCTTTTAATAAAAAATGTCTAATGAGTAAAATATTTTAATTAAATGAGGATAAATTGATAGAGTTATGATTCAAACTTATGAATTGGCTTTGATACTATGTTAAATTTATATTTATTCCAAAAATTTAAGTTAATAGGAAGAGATAAATTTAATTATTTAGTACTTAACAAATATTATTTGAAATGGCGAATGGAGAAGGTTAAAGAGATGTTATATTGGGTAAGGGTGTCAACTCGGTCCAGTTTTTCGGTTTTTGGCCAAAACCGGGAATCGGGAACCGGGGTACCCCGGTATTTGATTTTGGAAAACCGGAATCGGGAATCGGGGTGCCCCAGTTTGTACCCGGTTATCCGAACGGGTAACCGTATTTTTTTTAAAAAAAAAAAAAAATTAATCTTATTTTAGCCCAAGAATTTTCCTCTCCTTCACGGCTTCACAAACCCATTTGGCCATGGCAGTCAAAATACCAACCAAGAAATCCAACCCAATCTCAATCAAACAACATTTACGTACCCATTAGTTGCAGAAAACCCAAAAATTTTCCTCTCCTTCACAAACCCATTCAGCCATGGCAGTCAAAATACCAACCAAGAAATCCAACCCAATCTCAATCAAACAACATACCCTGTAGTTGCAGAAAACCCAAAAATTTTCCTCCTTCACAAACCCATTGGGCCATGACAATCAAAATACCAACCAAGAAATCCAACCCAATGTCAATCAAACAACATACCCATTAGTTGCAGAAAACCCTAAAAATTTTCCTCTCCTTCACAAACCCATTAGGCCATGGCAGTCAAAATACCAACCAAGAAATCCATGAGACGAGCGAGATGTGAGAGAGAGAGAGAGAGAGAGTTCAGAGAGAGAGAGTGAGAGAGAAAGCGGCAGATGTGTGCTAACCTAATTCCTAATTCCTAAATTATATATATATATATATATATATATATATATATATATATATATATATATATATATAACATATTATTATATATATCCATATATATCCACCCGATTCGATATCACGGTATTTACTGGGTGCCAAAAACGGGGACCAGAACTGGGGTCTCTGTTTTTGGTTTTTTTTTTGGAACCGGAACCAGGTCCCCGATTTTCCGGTTCCGGTTCCCCGGTAATTTTTAACAACTCTAATATTAGGGAAATAAAAGACTCTGAATTAATTAAAAGCATTCCCAGCAGCTACCCTAAAGTTGCTTTCCTTCCCTACACATAGGAAAAATTTCAAAAAAACCACAAAAACTCACCTACAACAGTTTCTTTATATCTTCCCTATACATTAGGATTGCTACAGTTCAACTGTAGCAATATTATAATCATAAAATGACATTCTCTCTCTTCTCACACTTTTCTATGCAAAATAAATGAATATAAAAACAAAACAAAAGTAAAATAAATAATATTTTAATGTTGCATGGAACTATAAAATGAAGTTATTGTAGAGTGTATTTGAATAGGGAGGAAAAAAGTAATTTAGTTCTCTAAATTTCTAAATTTAAAGAAAATGACGAAAAATCTTTTGAAAATGGATATGGCAACAGGGGGCATAGAGTATTACCATTATTAATACTATTATTATTATTTGTATAGTTATTGATGGATGACGTTAACAAGAGGGACAAAGGTATGTTATCTTGGTCAATGGAAGACATGATGTGATCAAGAAATGATGCGATCATTTAGAGGGTGTTTGGCAACCGGGTTGAGGGTGCCTAGACACTGTGCAGCCTGTCATTGCACACGTAACCCTCCTGACCCACTTCCTAAAATTACCCTCTTAGCCTTCATTTTTTTTTTTGCCTTTTGTTTTCCAGCGCTGGTCTCTACTCTCACGATTTGTCTGACTCTTCTCCTTCACGCCGACCTTCGGGTGGGACTGCACAAACCTCTCGAAAAGCTACCTACCACGCTCGATCTCGTCGTGGCGGAGCTCGAAATTGATGTACGCCAAAGATCGTTGGTCCGGCATCCATTGCATCCAGCGCTCGAACACCTTACTGGAGCTAGCGACGTTGCCAAGCATCTCCTTCATGTGGATGTACTTGTACCAGAGTTGGTCCACTCTCGGCAGGTGATACACCGCCTTCTGGAGCTCCCGGGCCTCGCGGAGGATCTGCTCGGGCGTTGATCCGAATCGGCGCGGATTTT
>CM028141.1:23570764-23670764 GCA_016403345.1 Corylus heterophylla
CGTCCATTAATTCACGTTGGCTCTCGGTGGTGATCATCACAATAAGTCGGTTATTAGCTTGGCGATCGTTAGGAGTCAAAAATCGAACAAGATGGGTTCAGAAAAGGAGGAACTAATCTCGTCTGTTGTCATGTCCTTTCAAAAAGCGATAGTTCCAGTGAAAGATCGCTGTTTTCGCCGTCGCCGATCGTCGGCTTCGGCTTCGTGGTTGCGGCAAAAAGCTCCATGCCCGACTAGGTTGGCGGGAAAGAAAGCGTTTGTGTTTGTGTGTTTTTCTCGGAGGTTGTTGGTGTGAAGAGAAAGGTATGAGGAGAGTGGGGCTTATATACACGGAGAGAGAGGAGAGAGCCATTAGCAAGAAATCCCAATCCGAGATGGAAAAGAATTTAGAACGCGCGTTGGAATCAGAAGAAATTACGCATTTTTTCATTCTTTTGTAGAGCCATCAGATGCTTTACTACATCATCTTGGAGAGCAAGGATGTTTTGGTGATTCTTCTGATGCTAAAATTTCGGACATGATCAATTCAAACAATTTGGATGTAAGCTCATTATTTTCCTTTGTCCATGTGATTGAAATTTGCTTTTTCTGCCATTTCAATTTTAAGTTGGATGATTTTCTCAAGTTTTATTGCAATTCTTGTTACAATTGCAATTCTTGAAAAGCAATTGTAACTCTATTGCTTTTCAACATAGTGAATAAGATTTTGGATGATAGCATGCAAAGAAAGCACGGAGATCTACTTAATGTATGGCAGTAAGAGGACACCTTACAGTAATAAGATTTTGGTGTTTTATAACTAAAGCATGCTCAAGCCTTGAACTAATACATTCTTATGATTCTTTCTCTTTATTGTTTGCCATTTTGTATCACTTTCTGTTTCTCACCCACAACCCCACCCCACAACCCCACACCCCACCCCCACATTTTGCAGCGTGTGGCATGGCTGCTTAGAAAAACCTTGCAAGTTATTGAAGAGAGAATTTCAAACCATGCGGAGAACTTAAAAATTGTAAAATGCTTTAGAGATTTTCTTTCTTCCAAAATTCAGAGATTATGGTTTTATACTGCTCATGAGTAATAAGCGTTCGTATGTTGCATTTTTGCAGCAAAATAATCTTTATAAAGCTCGTGAGGAGAAGTATCAATAAAAAATAAGAGTACTTGAAACCATTGCAACGGGGACTACAGAAGAAATTGAGGTACTCTTGGTTTCAGGTGTTTGCCTTTTGTTTTTGTTTCCCCCAATTGACTTTAACTGTTCTTGTTTCCTATAGGTTGTTATGAAACAACTTCAGCAGCTAAAGGTGCTGCACTGTTCTTAGCCCTATCTTTATATTCAAATATAATGAAACATTGTTCTGTAATTCATCCAAGATTTTAATAGCTGTCTTATAGAATTAGCAATCCAAAGTTTCTCATATGACTTCTTAACCTGCCTTCTATCTTATATTTACTAGTACATATTAGATATTATATGCATTTTAATTAATCCTTAAGTTTCTTTCCTAATGAACATTATGCAGTAGTTATTTTTGCTAGTGAGTTTATTTTGCTCCTAATATACTTTTATGTGGCTCCCAAAGTAAAAAATAAACTTTTATGTGATGTGGCAGATCGAGAAGGCCAAAATAGAAGATAAACAGAAACTTGAGGAGCAGGATGTGGTAAAATTAAGGGAAGAGAAGGATCATAGTGATATGGAGATTTTGGCCCTGAAACAAGAACTAGAACTGGCCAAAAGGATACACGAAGATCATTGCTTGCAATTAGGAACAAATGCTATGGAAGCTGTAATTGAGTTGGAGAAGAAGTTAAAAGAACTTGAGTGCCTTTTAGCAGATTCAAGGAAGAAGGTGGAAGAACTTGAGGCATTTTCTGAATCTAAATCACGGAGATGGAAAAAGAAACAGAGAATCTACAAGAGATATATATAGATTGTCATTTTGGAAATTTGCAGGTTTGCCTTAATTCTCTTTTTCTTTATCCCATATCTTTTGGATATTGATCCTTTAACATGGTTTTATTGTTTAGGAATCGAGGGTGGCTTTAGAGTCCATAAAACACAAAGTCTTGAAGACAAAAAGAAAATATGCGGAGGAATTCTTTTACTTGGGTAGGATTGATTATTTAAAGTTAGTTTACATCCTGCTTAATGTTGTGCATTTATCTTTGTCTGGGTATTTTTTCTTAAGTATGCTCTCTTAAACAGCATTGAAGCTTAAAGGACTGGCAGATGCTGCTGAAAATTGTCATACGGTTCTAGAAGAGAATCGTAGGTTGTATAATGAGGTTCAGGACTTGAAAGGTACATCTTAGTCTTGCTTGGTTGTTGCTTGAGTTTGTCAGTTCTTAGTTTCACTCTATTCTTTCGCCCTCCCTTGTGCAGGAAATATTAAAGTGTATTGTCGCATAAGACCATTCCTTCCAGGACAAAATAAGAAGCAGACCATCATCGAATATATTGGTGAAAATGGTGAATTAGTTGCTGGGAATCCCTCTAAGCAAGGAAAAGAAACCCGTAGGTTGTTCAAGTTTAACAAGGTTTTTGGTCCAACATCTACTCAAGGCATTGATTTCCAAATGAATGATGTTTATTTATTCTGTGACACCTTTTCTTCTAACTACTACATTCCTTTATTAGTGAAAAAATTCTTACATTCTAATTGTTATTTATTTTGAATTATATGCTGATAGAGGAGGTATTTATGGATACCCAACCATTAATCCGCTCTGTTCTTGATGGATACAATGTCTGCATATTTGCTTATGGTCAAACTGGCTCAGGAAAGACCTATACAAATGGTATGCAAATCTTTCATATTGTAGCAGTTTTAATTTTTCCATGATTTAGGATTGCTCCTTACAGCTTTTATTGTGTTTCTTCTAGAGTGGGCCTATTGTATCATCAGAAGAGGACTGGGGGGTCAATTATCACGCATTAAATGATCTTTTCCTAATTTCTCAAAGCAGGAAAAGCTCCATTGCAATATGATGTTGCTGTTCAGATTGTTGAGATATATAATGAACAAGTTCGTGATCTTCTTTCAAGTGATGGTCCTCAAAAAAGATATCCTTTATTTATTTATTTTTTTTTTTCTGTCTTTCATTTTTACTTTTAGATTTCATTCTTGATTGTAAGTTGAACTCCATCTGATCATTTAATTACAAGCAGTACTCGTCTTTTAATGGAAAAAGTTTTTGTTTCCTTTGACTTGCACACACTTGGGATTTGGAACACCACCCAACCGAATGGATTAGCTGTCCCTGATGCAAGCATGCACCCTGTTGAATCAACCACAGATGTCTTAGAGTTGATGAATATTGGTTTGATGAATAGGGCAGTCGGTGCCACAGCCCTGACTGAAAGAAGTAGCAGATCCCGTAGGTTGTATTCTCAGTACTAACTTCTTCTGTCAACCACTTTACATGTTAGATTTTTCTTTTCATTTTTATAATTTATTTATTGTTTCTTATTCAATCATATCTTGCAGTGTTCTCACTGTTCGTGTTCGAGGCATAGACTTGGAGACAGATGCCATCTTGTGTGGCAGTCTACATTTCGTAGATCTTGCTGGAAGTGAGAGAGTGGGTCAGTCTGAAGCAACTGGGGATAGGCTTAGGAGGCACAACATATAAACAAATCACTATCAGCGCTTGAGATGTAATTTCTGCTCTAGCGCAGAAGAGTCCACATTTACCATACAGAAATAGCAAATTAACTCATGTACTTCAGAGTTCTTTAGGTACTTGTCTTATTCTTGGTCTTTGACTATGGTAATAAGATATGAGTTTCAGAGTTTGATACTGTAGTTTTGAGTTTCTTTTATCCATGACTTGTTTTATCTTTATTTTTTGTTCCTCTCCAAATTGTAGGTGGTCAAGCAAAAACCCTTATGTTTGTTCAGCTTAATCTGGATATAGATTCTTACTCTGAAACCATAAGTACCTTGAAGTTTGCAGAGAGGGTTTCTGGTGTAGAGTTAGGTGCTGCACAGAGCAACAAAGAGGGAAGAGATGTTAGAGAACGTATGGAACAGGTCCAATCTTTTATTCTTCTTAACATAACATGCTTTCTTAGAGATCTTGCTTTTAACATACAAAGCAGATGTTCAGAGTGCTTTCTTGTATTCCTCTTAATGGCTATTGTTTGGAGATTTTTTTGATATTTTGCTCTCTTTAAACTATTAGCTAAATATTTCACAAGGTTATTCACCATGTTGTTATACTACAGAAATGGACAGATTCATTTGTAGAATCCCCAACATTCCTATGGAATCAATGGTTTACCAATTAGGAATGATTTTGATATTTGGAAAAGAGGGTTGGCCGATATGATATCAATATTGTTTGGAATGCAATTCCGTCCTTTCTAATTTGGTGCATTTGGAGAGAAAGGATGCCCAAAGCTTCAATGATCACGAGAGAACAATTTCGTGAGAGAAAGGATGCCCAAAGCTAAATACAGAGGACTTGTTTTCTTAAATCCCCATTTGAGTGGATCTTTAACACTGCCCTTTTCCACATCTTTAGCTATTCAGATTTTTGGTCACTTTTTTCTTGTTCTTGATTTTTCACATTGAATTTTTTCTCTCCGACTAGGAAGCACCCATGAAATTTGGCCCGAAGTTTAGCTGCCGGTATCGTTCACATCCCAGTTTCATTTGCAAAATCATTTGCACCATTCCACTTTACAGAATTCTGTATTGTTAGCTTGATAGGATCTGATTCAGGGTCTCTTGACTTCTTAAGCTCTAGATAGAGCTTAGCTGGTTAAGGTGGAAGGTCCTTGCTCCTTGCAGCCTGTTCCATAAGAGCCATTTTGCTTGAAAGAAATTTTCTTTGGAAGCCATTATAAAGATTATTTCTTTCCCACCAATATTACAGCCTACCATGTTTGACAGTTGTTTCCCCACCCATATTCTGCCCCTAACATTTTTTGTCAGGTTTAGGGAATAAAAGGTGTGAGAAATTGTTGGAGGGAAACACCTTGGGTCTCAGCTGATTACTTCACATAATATTTAACAAGGAAGATTTTTTATTCCCTTTATTTATTTATTTTTTTGTTTGTCTGATTTCCTTTTTATCTTCCAGGTGGCGTCTCTCAAGGAAATAGTTGCAAAGAAAGATGAGAAGATTGAGCACTTGCAGCTTCTCAAGGTCAATGTTATCTGGAGGGAACGTAGGCCAGCATTTTACTGAAGACATTGAGCTCTTGGGCTTTGGGGATGCAGATTCTGAGGAAGGATCAAGTGATATCTCTGACGGTGGTCTTTCAATGGGAACAGAAACTGATGGCTCAGTAGGCAGTGCTGTGGACTCTTTTTCCTGAAGTTGCAAAACCAGCTGAAAACATAGTTCCCGAGCGCACACCAGCTGAGAAGCCACCAATTCAGAACTCAGAGAAGTGAGTCTTTCTCATTTTCATGATTTTCCAATTGAGGTGCTTTATTCTTATTGCTGGAGAACTGGCTGCTATTAATCTGATACCTTTCTTGCCCAACTAGACGGCTAACAAAGAATTTGGCATGTGCTTCTTCCAAGAGAAATGTTACAACCTACATTTTTATCTCACCGGAACTATCGCTTTTTTCAAACGACAACAAGACACCAGACGATATTACTTCCTCATTTTCTAAACCCATCTAGTTCGATTTTTTTACTCCTCTAGAGAACGATTGCCAAGCTGATAACCGACTTATTGTGATGATCACCACTAAGAGCCAACGTCAATTAATGGACACTGAGATCTCATTGGAGTTGAAGGTCGTTTGCGATTCTTATTGCGCCAACAAAAAGAGGAAAGCAACTGAAAACAGCGCTTGTGGAATAATATTCAAAAGAATGAAACCTGCGGATTACCGCGAACTTAGAAAGAAGAGAGGCACAGCAGTGTTTCATTCGAGTTGAAGCTCGGCCAATATGATCCCTGGGCTATCAAGAAGACGATTGTGACAAGTGATCTGGGGCATTTGTCGAAGTTGTTGCTGGCGGAGGACAGCGTAAGGAGGCATATTTTACCCCATTGGGATGCAAAGCGCATTGAGAACATAAAGAATGGGGTGAGAGTTCCAGAATGGGACTGCAACACCATGTCTGAATATCAATTGCTCTTCAAACGATGGGAGAGTGGGAGCTACGTCTTCATTGAAAGATGGAAAGGAGAGTCTGTGGAGAGGAGGAGCCTGAAGAAGGGTGATGAGATTGGAATTTATTGGGATCCCGGCAGTTCAAGATTTAATTTTAGCCTTCTCAAGCGGGGGCCTAGCTTGGATTAACACGTACACCAAGTTTTTAGCTCTTTTAATTTCTGTCATGTATACTGCAAAACATCTATAGAGGCAAATTGCCTGCGTTATAATATTTTATATTCTTACTTTATTATGTGTTTTTATTGGATTAAAATCTGCCACAATTTTAAATAAATATTATATTCTTAAATTACGAAATTTTGGTCATTTTTAGGCATT
Source organism: Corylus heterophylla (assembly GCA_016403345.1). Taxonomy (NCBI): domain Eukaryota; kingdom Viridiplantae; phylum Streptophyta; class Magnoliopsida; order Fagales; family Betulaceae; genus Corylus; species Corylus heterophylla. The sequence continues at coordinate 23,577,235 of CM028141.1, forward strand.
GAAATGCCTGGAAAAAGTCATTTATTAAAAATGTGGTATATTTTAGTTAGTTGAGAATTTAGTATATTTTCGTCACGTTTCTGTTCTCTATGTTATAAGAAAGCTTTGAGATAAATATTGTTTTTTGATTTTATGAAGAAGAAGTGTATCTATAAAAGTGGAGATGAAGCATTTTGTGAGGAAAATTCCTTTTAATTACTTCAATCACGTGTCAACTTTTTAATATGTAGCATTTTTTACAATTGTATGAGATCTTGATCCTTCTTTATTAGGGCTCATTTATTTTGACATAAAACATTTTTGGTAGAAAAATATTTTTAGCCAAGAAAATATTCGGATTTTTTCAAACATAATTTAAAACACAATGACAACTTTTGAGCCTTGCTTGCTGCCATCTAACTAGTAATTATATTAGATCGGTTGGGAATTGGGCCGACAAAATAGTCTAGCCCACCTAAACCGTAAGATGGGCTTACAAACTCACAGCCCACTATGATAGACTTGATCCCGTAAGTGTGGTAACAGGGGATTTGTTCCAACAACTTATCCAATCCCGCAATATCATCAACACCCCTAATTCAGAGCCTAAAGGAATGAGATCCTGAGGTTATTATTACTTTTAACTCTCTTTCTAAAAATTATACATTGACTTAAGCATTGAAGTTATTTCTCACCGACACTCATCAACAGGCTCTCATGCTTAGTATTGAGTACTAGGAAACTGTTCTAGCAAGATTAAAATTTGCCTGGATAATTGAAGCTAGCGAGGTAGTGAGCAAGGAGATTTTGAGAAGGTGGTGGCAGCCTACACATACTCAATGATATACAAAGCTAGGTTTCAAAGGGTGCAAAACTTCACCGGAAGCCCCATTGAAACCCAATGTTAAAAATAAAAATAAAAATAAATAAATAAACCACTCTATATGAAACTCTCACCTACCCAAATAAATTGTTAGACAGTTCAAAATTTATTAATAATTCAAATAAATAATTATTATGAATCCTTATCTAGCCAAATTGACTTATCCTACATACTACCAACATAATACCAATCAAAGCTCCGCCTTTACCCTTGGGCTATCAAGAAGAGGATTGAGAGAAGTGATATTTATTTAGCCTTTGGCAAGGTTCTTGTTAGTGAATTTGGGGTCCGACAAATTTGTAGAACAAAAAAAAAAAAAAAAAAAGTAAAATGACAATTTTGCCATTGTCATTTCTATAAACACATTGAAAATATCAAGTGCCTTCGTTAAAGCCAATAAGAAGATTGGCAATTTCCAAACGAAATCCATCTATCTATAGAAGTGAGCAAGGACAAAGAGAACGAAGCTAGCAATGGTGGCGGCAACTCTTGTTTAACTTCTCCTTCATTCCCATGACAACAACATGCAATGGCTTCCCATGCTCTCCTCCCTCCATTAATGGCAACTCTATTTGCCACCATTCTTGCTTCCACCACATCCATCAAAGCAAGCCTTATTTACCCTCTCAATTGCTCTACTCATAGAATCAAGACATGTAATGCCTCCTTGTACCACATAAACGACAGTCGTCGATCAGAAGAACAAATTGCCTCCCTTTACTCTGTCAATCTATCCCAAATGAACCCAATAATGCATGGCAACGACAAACAAGATTACCTCATCAATATCCCTTGCTCTTGCACAGATATAAGTGGCACTGTCGGATATTTCTACGACACATCCTATGTTGTAGACCAGGGTGACACATTTGCTAATATCTCTGCTGAGATATACAGCGGGCAAGCTTGGAGGGATGGAGTAGATGATCCAATATTAGTCCCAGGAACAAATTTATCTATCCATCTTCCATGTGGATGTGTAGAGATTGATTCTCAAACAGTTGTAACATACACGGTTCAGGCAGGACACATTATCTTGCATTGCTGCTCTGCTATTTGCGCAACAAAGTGGCATTCAGAGATTGAACAGACAACTTCTGCAGAACCAAACGTTTATAGACGTGGGCTGGGTGTTGTTTGTGCCCATGGAGATGGAGGTGAGCTCCTAGGGCTAGGGCTCGTTTGGCATATTTATCTATTTATGTATAATAGATCAATATGATTTTCTGCCTTATAGCCGATGATAAATGATGTTTTGAGTAGAGGTGAAAAGGCCGACGGTTAATAACCGCCCGTTAACCGCATTAATCGCTAACCATTTAGGCAGTTACAGTTAGCGGTTTTAAGTTTATTAAAAACTGTTAACCACTAACAGTTAACCGCTAACCGCCATATATATATATCGTTTTGGTTCCGAAGGTTTTACCTTTTATCAAATAACTCGCTAAAAGATGGAAAATGTCATCATACTCTCTTTGTTTTCCTTCCTTTAAATTTTCAAGAGTGTGGTGATAAGTGCCAAATATTGCATATCTGGACCCCTTTATTTACATTAGTTAATCCTTTAGCTATGTCGTTATTTAATATTTTGTGTTAGTTTTGTGTTTTTAGTGTTTTGTAGGTCGTTGAAGAAAAATTATAGCTTTAAAAAGAAAAATACAAAGTTTGGATGAAAGCATACTTTGAAAAGACCTAGATGATGTGGTTAAGTCTAACCAAATCCAAGAAAAAGGTTAAATCAGATTAAATTGGATAAAAGATTAGATTGGATAAGATTTCGGATCGGATTCAAATTTAGATTCTGTACATGCCTCAGTATTTTGACCGTAACTTTCTATTCAAATATCAGATTGAAGTGATTCAAGTGGCATTGGAAAGCTAACTCAAAATAATACAATTTATTGTGAAATAGGATTTTCCTAATTCGGACGGTTACTATACCAAAATCGCCCCGGAATTAAATGACACAAATCTGGACGAATCCTATTCCAATTTCAGACTTCTATTTTGACGGGGAGACAGACCTCCGAATTATCTAAGTTTAATAAGGTTTTTAGAACTTTCCTAAGCCTATAAATAGACTTTTTTGCATTCAAGAAAAGATACACAATCCTAGAGAGCAAAATTCTTTAGTTTAGTTTTTTAGGTTTAGATTTTATTTTTATGTGGAGCTAAATTCCCAACTAAGGTTGGGGATGAAGCCTCACTAATGAAGAACGACATCACTTTTATGTAAGTCTTTATTTATGCGATTTTATTGAGTTTTATATTTCAATTGTTTTACTTCTAATCAATGTGTGGAGTGATTCTTGGATATTTCTTGTGATTCAAGGATACATGCATATGTGATGATTTGAGATAATTTCATATGATTGATTGCTTGGTTTTTAACTCATAAAACTTGAATATCCCTTGTGATTTGTTCTACAGATACATCTGGTGTTTCAATTGAATTTGGATTCCTTTGTGATTTGGTCAATGAATGGATACATGAGATGATTTTGATTAATTCTTTAAAGTATAGTAAAACATACATAAGATTTAAATTGTGAGAACTTCGGATAAATATTGATGAACATGGAAGTATGTTGTTATGATTTGGTGAGTGTGAATTCTCAAACCATAGTCTTTTATCTCTTAGTTTTATTTTATTTAGTTTATGTTTGTCTTTTAATTTCAAAACCAAATTCAAAATAAGAAACCTTTTGGAACTAGATTAGGATTTAATTAGTTTAGATTTAAATTACCTTTTCAAAAATACAATTTTCTGTGGGTTCGACCTCGCACATGCAATCCATTAAACTATAGTTGATTCGTGCACTTGCGAGTTAAATAAATTTGCACAAGTTTTTGGCACCGTTGCCGGGGAATTATTCAATTTTTGAAACCAATTTATGTTTAAATTAGTTTTATTCTTCAACTAGTTATAATTAGAATTTTATTTTTCTACAATTTGTTTTGTTTTATTCGTGTTCCTAATAAAAAAAAATAATAAATAAATAAATAAAAGATTTTTCTTGTTGTTTTGTTTTGGTTTGTTTTACAGTTCTGCCGCAGCACCTTCCGCACAACCTTGCTAGTGCGATTGATCGCAGCCCTACAACAAAGACAGCAACTGCAGTAGTTCCGTAGATTTTTGCCAAAAATTTATTTTTGGTCCTTTTTGTGAGTTTTTAAATTTTACTTTTATTTTTTAGTTAGTTAGTCGTTTTTTTTTTTATTATTTAAAAATAAAAAATAAAAATGGTTAATGTTTTATGTGGGATATTTGCATGCTAAAAAGTGAGGGGGAAGCATGAATTTTCATTTTAATGATTTTAATGCTTCTCCTAGTTATAGGACACTAGCTCCTACCAACTACCCTCAAAATTTTTAATCACATAAACCATGTTCATATTGTTTCAATCCTTATTATGAGGAAAACAATTGTCCAGATCTGCGAGCTGAGCTCAATGACTTATGAGACAAATTAGACCAAATCAGAGCAGCTAGATTTAACTTTTCATACGAACAAATGAACACCAGTTTCTCCAGCCCGGGATTTGATTCAAATTTCAATTGTTATAACCCGGACTAGAGCAACCAATCTAATTTCTCATGGTCAGCTCAAGCTATAGGAAATTATGCTCACCAATTTGATGAATTGCACCATTCAGAATATCCACAGTTCGATCATCAAGTTCAACCTCCTGTTTATTAGTCTACCACTCAAGTGCCATAGCCTGCACCACAGTCATCGCTGGAAGACAAGATGAAAACATTAATAGAAAAAGTCGACCAGTCCAACTCCCAAGCTATACAAGAGCTCAAGAATTCCAGCTCCCAAGCTATACAAGAGCTAAAAGGTTTTACCAATCAAGCTGTACAGGAGTTGAGGAATTCCAACATGGCTAATGGCAGAGACATACAAGAACTTAAGTAGGCCATGACTAAGATAGAAGGACAGATCGGTCATCTAGCTGTTGACTTCAACAGAATAGAGGAAGAAGAGCTTCAAAGTCAGCTTATGGCTGAAAGGCACTACATAATTGATGAGGATGATTCCGAAAATTCTTATCATGAGCATGCCCAAGTCACCATCACACTTGAGAGTGAGGAAATTGTGGATAACAAAGAAGAGGAAGAGAAAGATGAGCAAGTTGAGCACTCTGAGCAAGTTGAGCACCCTGAGCAAGTTGAGCACCATGAAAATAGTGAGCCCCCAATGGATCCTAATCTGCCCAGTGACATAGAAGTGAGTATCAAGCTCCGCTGTGCATCAACGTCCCTCTTGAGACATATCAAGAGCTCAAAGTTTCATTGCCTGAATGTCTCAAAGAGCCATCTTATGTCAAGATACTCAAGGACTTGTGTATACAAGCACACAAAGCTAAGAACCACTTTCCCAAGAAGATTCTTCGAAGCAAGAAATTCTACATAAGATGGCAAAATATCCTTCCAGAGGGGTATGAAGTTTTGAAGAAGAATGGGTGGAAGGGATTGGTTGGACATCCGCATGATAGGGGAAAGCGCTGTAAAGTTTTCTCTGCCAGTTTATTTTCTGTACTTCACTCCAAAAATTCTTTCTTTCCTTTTTCATTACATGTTAATTTTATTTGTTTTTGTTTCTAACAACAATTAATCTTTTGATATTGTTTCTATTAAAAAAATATTGTTGTTAGTTTTTGTTGACAGGTGTTCTGGTGTTTAAGTTTGGGGGACGCCCTAGCCTTGTTCACACTGGGATTTCCTTACTTCCGGTAATGTATTTCTATACTACACATTGAGGACAACGTGTAATTCAAGTTTGAGAGTATGGAAAAACACTTTGTCTATTTATTTTTGTTCTTATTTGTTTAATTTTATTTGTCTTTTTGTGTTAAAAAAATTGAAAAAAAAAAAAAAAAAATTGTGCTATGTTGTTGTCAAGTTTGAGCTAAACTATAACTGTGATTTGCATTTCATTAGCTTGCTTAAAGAGTTGAACAAATTATTATGTCATTAGGAGTCTGAGTCCCTTGACTTATTTTTGGGTAAAAGAGATTTCACTTGTTTTGAGATAAATTTTTATGACATTAGCATGTTTTTTATGAGGTATGATGTTTGAGCTTAGGCTTGTTCTCTTTGAGATTTGTTGGATGAACTATTGATGAATAACCATTGACTTGCAAGATAGATAGATATATATATATATAAAATAAAAATAAATAAAAATAAAAATAAAAAAATAAAAAAGAAGAAGAAAAATAAATAAAAAGAGAAGGAAAACGAAAAGAAATATTATGTTGAGTTTTTCAACGAGTAATGGACCTCTTACCTCATTAAGCATTGAGTGTTCGCGTCAAAGGTGTGAAGTTCGGTGTTGATTTATGATATGGCTAATCGACTTGTAGCCTTTTGACTTAAGTTAATAAGCCCTTAGGGATGTTCTACATCTAGTGCCCTAAAGCCACCGGCTTGGGAGTCATTGGCCTAACACTTGTTATAGGGTCAATTAGAAAGCTTAAGAGAATTAGACATTGCAGAGCCTATAAAAAAAGAAAAAAAATATATGCATATCTTGCCTTGGTTGTTTCATTTGATAGAGATTTTTACAAATTTTATGGAACTTGTCTTGAGTTTAAGCTGAAAGCTTCATGATTGTATGCTAATTACACTTTACACTTTTAGAACATATGATTTCTCAAATGTCCATTTATGAGTGATTTGATTATGGATTTCATTTTTGATTATTATGATGGTGTTTGTCTTTTTAAATTTGCTTATGAATAAGAACTATGGTTTATGTGAAATTTTTTTCTTGTTAACAACATAGTGCACAATGTTTGTAAGTATCATTCCTGTTAAGCCCTTACGAGACTTCACTCGTCCACTAGGAATGCCTAGAGGTTTAAAAGGCTTGTTGCATATGCTAAATGCAATCGTCTTTCCCACAAAAGAGGATTTATGTTTCTTGCTTTCATTTTATTTTTTATTTTGTTTTGCTAAGGGACTAGCAAAATGTAAGTTTGGGGGTGTTTGATAAGTGCCAAATATTGCATATTTGGACCCCTTTATTTATATTCGTTAATCCTTTAGCTGTGTCGTTATTTAATATTTTGTGTTTTTAGTGTTTTGTAGGTCGTTGAAGAAAAACTACAGCTTTAAAGAGAAAAATGCAAAGTTTGGAAGAAAAAATATTTTGAAAAGACCTAGATGATGTGGTTAAGTCTAACCAAATCCAACAAAAAGGTTAAATCAGATTAAATTGGATAAAAGACCAGATTGGATAAGATTTCGAATCGGATTCAAATTTAGATTCTGTACATGTCTCAGTGTTTTGACTATAACTTTATACTCAAATATCAGATTGAAGTGATTCAAGTGGCATTGGAAATCTAACTCAAAATATTACAATTTATTGTGAAATAGGATTTTCCTAATTCGGACGGTTACTATGCCAAAGTCGCCCCGCAATTAAAGGACACAAATTTGGACGAATCCTATTCCGATTTCAGACTTCTATTTTGACTGGAAGGCAAACCTCTGAATTATCTAAGTTTAATAAGGTTTTTAGGACTTTCCTAAGCCTATAAATAGACTTCTTTGCATTCAAGAAAAGATACACAATCCTAGAGAGCAAAATTCTTTAGTTTAGTTTTTCTTTAGGTTTAGGTTTAGGTTTAGATTTTATTTTTATGTGGAGCTAAATTTCCAACTAAGGTTGGGGATGAAGCCTCACTGATAAAGAGCAACATTACTTTTATGTAAGTATTTATTTATCCGATTTTATTGAGTTTTATATTTTTCAATTGCTTTACTTTTAATCAATGTGTGGAGTGATTCTTTGATATCTCTTGTGATTCAAGGATACATGTGATGATTTGAGATAATTTCATATGATTGATTGTTTAGTTTTTAACTCATAAAAATTGGATATCCATTGTGATTTGTCCTATAGATACATCTGGTGTTTCAATTGAATTTGAATTTCTTTTGTGATTTGATCAATGAATGGATACATGAGATGTTTTTGATTAATTCTTTGAAGCATAGTAAAACATACATAAGATTTAAATTGTGAGAACTTCGGATAAATATTGATGAACATGAAAGTATGTTGTTATAATTTGGTGAGTGTGAATTCTCAAACCTTAGTATTTTATCTCTTAGTTTTATTTTATTTAGTTTATGTTTGTCTTTTAATTTCAAAATCAAATTCAAAATCAAAAACCTTTTGGAACTAGATTAGGATTTAATTAGTTTAGATTTAAATTACCCTTTCAAAAATACAATTTTCTGTTAATTTATGCACTTGTGAGTGTTCAAATCATCTAATCAACTAACTTATCTATGATAGTAGAAATTTCATTGATATCCATATTTGACCCATTAATCGTCACTCTACTAATTAATGTCATTTTGCAATCGCAAAGAGAAATGCTAAAATCTATATTTGTATTCCACGGTGATCTCACAATACTAATACCACGTTTTAACGAACTCTAACATTGGTCCTTGTTAGAAATTTTTTAAAAAAACAAATGTTATTCAAACTCCTACTCGTATACTCCATGATGTGATTTTTAAAATTACCATTAGATGAAAATCCAAAATAATTCATCCTAAATCTAATGGTAATTTGATCTTGGTTCCTCTACCCAAGGGCTCGCCATTGACATCCTTGGTGATGGTGAAGGAGCCACCACTGAGACTCCGGATGTGCGATCATCGTCGTTGTGCTTGGTCGTCACGATGACCTTCTCGGCAACAAGGTAAGCCGAGTAGAACCCAACACCAAACTGCCCGATCATGCTCACATCGGCCCGACCTATAACGCCTCCATGAACTCCTTCGTCCCGACCTGCAATCGTCCCCAAGTTGTTCACCAAAACTATCCCCACAAAAACCCACATTGGTTCAATCAATCACAACCCATTCCAAAGAAAAAATTTCCATGCTTATGAAACCACACCTTAATTGACTGGCTCAATGATTACAAATTTTTGTTAAAAAAAAAATTTTAATTAAAATTTAAAAATTAAAAATTAAAAAAAAAAAAAAAAAAAAAGAAAAAAAAAAAGAAAAAAAAAGTTAGAAGTTACATGCAGAGACTTATTTGTTATAATAGTATTTCAAAGACAGTGAAAAGGGAATGTTGGGGTGGATTTTAAGGTTGACGAACCTAATTTGGTCATGCCTGAAAAACGTTATGCCGATTCCAAAAACTTATTTATCACAATTTATGCGGAATTAATATTATGTAGCAATAAACAATTCAATCACCCAAAATATATAAAGCAATAAAGAGGCAGACACATATATTTTGCTTTCGAAGAGGAAACCTTTTAGAAACCGATCTAAAAGTAAAACCTCTTGAGGCAATAAACCAGAAATCACTATCAAAAGATTATCCGAGATTACGGACACTAGGAACACTTACAACCCTTTGCAAGACCTTGGCTCTGTAAGATCGACAAGCCTACAACTCGTCTCCTTGCTCAGAATCTTCTTCAACGTGATTCTCCTTTACCGGACCCTTCCGATAGACTTCTCAATCGTAGATTTATCAAAGGAATAACTAAAACTCTAAGAGATTCAATTTAACGCTCACCACATATGATCTCTCTTAGCACAGCCTCCGACGAACTCTCTGGGGGTGAAAATTCGTACTTCTCTCTTCTATAATAATATATATATATCCCGGACAAAACCCTAGACCTAACCCACTTAAAATCACGTTTTTGGGCCTAAAACCTACAGGGTGTCCGGACATGTTAATGGGCGGTCCGGACACCGCTTTTTGGAGCAAGATTTTAGTTTATGGAAATGAGGTCCGGACCCAGGGAATTGCGGTCCGGACCTAGCCTGTCCAGTCTTGATCAACAGCTCCGATCGATCGGCGTTTGTGGTCCGATTGAGCTGAAATTTTGCAGAGACGTTCATAACACATGAATCTACATTATGAACGGTGGAGATTGGATTCTAAGCATTCTATATCAGTATTTGAGCCTGCAAACAGTAGCATCTGCATTTTGGAACTGAATTAAGCCAGCACAAGAACTAACAAACTCCCCCTTTGGCAATTCAGTGACAAAACCAAAATGTCGAGCTAATCCCATCATCTCCTCATATTTACTCCCTTTTTTTGTCACAGAATGACAAAAGGTCTTCATGTTTCCTGAAACACTTCACAAAATACATCAAGGCATATGTGGAACAAGAAGACATAAATAAAATTCATGATAAAAAAAATGACGTAGAATGCGTGATCATAAAGAAACATCAGCAAAACTCCCCCTCAATATATGACTCAATTAACAACAGGAAACTGTAAATGCAAAGCATGTTTCTCCTCCTTAAAAGTTAAATGAACACACATGATAACACATCAATGACTCATGTATTGCACAATGAATATCCAAACATGCTCCAAATATGCAAAATATACATGAGACTAGAAATGACTAAAAACTCATATTGCTTAACCCAAGCCAAGAAAATGTTCCATTCAACCTATGCTTGTGTGGTGTGTGGGTAAGCCATCCAAAGAGAAAATTTTCAATTTACAAAATGAGGAAAAAGTTTCACCACCATGAAGTTTTGACAAGTATATCAAATCTAAAGTCAAACCTTATCATACTAGGGCTTAGCCACTCTCATCCTATACAATTCTCTTTGTAAAATATTTTGCACAAGTTTGACACAGTGAAATAAATTCCTTTTCGAATATGATCTTTTGATTTTATTTGTTTCACTATTTTGTTTATTTTTCTCTTTGAGAAAGTGTCCTTAAACTTTTGGTGTTTATCACAAAAGAGAAAACAGGAATTTTTAAGCCCTAGGTTCAACTAGCATATGGTCAATTTGAAAAATATGACTAGTCAAAAACCTCATATGGCTACCTAACAGACCTCATAAATAAAGTGAAACAAAACCTCAATTTAAGCTTAACATGCACAAGAAATAAAGCATAGGCAAAAGTACCACATAAGCTCAGCTTTAGGTAACCACAAAAACAAGTCCATTAACACAAATTTTCCTCTCATGCATATTAAGAACATTCCAAAACACAAGGAATTAAATTCATAAAAAACAACATGAGAAATTAATGAACTATCTAGGTGCATAAGACAAAATAAAGAAAAGAAAACACTCAAAGTAACATATTTTTGTCTTTTTGAAATTTTTCACAAAAGAAATGCACACGAACGAAAAAAATGCAAAACAAACAAAAATGCAATGCAAAACAAAACAACATGCTTGAATTGAGATTACAATAGGCAAGACATGAATGTCCTTTAGCATTAAACTTTCATCACATCTTATAGGTCCCACTACAAAATAATGATTTGGTTTAATAACTACTTCTAGGTCTTCACAAGACATTACACATTCCTGAACATTTGATTAGCAAGTAGACAAAAATCTTGGTGGTCCGCACACAACATCTCATCTATAAGCTTTTCAAAGATCATGATATATGAATTTCTTGAAAAATCCTTTATGAATATGTCTCAAAACAACCATGTATACACTCTTCATACAAAAGTGTAACAACAAAAACAATGCAATGCATAAACAATAAACCAAAAAAAAAAAAAAAAAAATGCAAAGCAAAGAAAAATAGCACGCTCTAGGATATTAAAAAAAGCAAAACAATCAATTCTAGGCATGTTATTGACTCACCTAACTTTAAGTGAAATCTCTACCACTCCCCCTCAATGGGTGAATGATATAATCCTTCCTAACCTAAACCTTCTTGAAAAAAGGTGTAGAGACGTGAACATTTTCAATCTTGTCTAATCTAGACAACCCTCCCATCATCATTACCAAACCCTCATAATCTTTCCTAGAAACAGAATTTTTATTTTTATGCACATGAGGTTTCAATTTAAAACAGTTTGGTCGAATGTGACCAACTTTTCCACAATGATGGCAAGTAGGGATAAACCTTTTAGGAGGTAGATTCTTAGGATGATGGGCGACTCTATATTTGGGGTAAGATACACAAGGTTCAATATGAATTTTCTTAACTTTCTTACTCTTTGAGGTCGAGGCAACTGCTGCTTTTCTTTTAACCAAAGAGTCTTCTACTTTTTCGATTTAACAAATATTATCTCGAAGTAGAATCATTGTTAGAAGACAAAGCAACATGACAATCAAAACTTAACTCGATTTATCACAATCAATTGAGTATGTAACATATTCTCAAGGGAATTGCTAGAGAATTTTTCAATTGAGTTTCGACTCTTTTAATTTATTCTATAACAAATCAACTTTAGAACCTAAAACAGAATTTTCAGATTTTAAATAATCAATTAAAGCATGTGATTCGAACAATTTAGTAACAATATATTCATTCACATGTTTAAGATCTTGAAACTCCCCAAACAATTTGTGTATTGATGTCTCAAAAGAGTGAATTTTTCCAACAAATTGTTGAATGAGTTTATAAGATCATATTCCTTGAGAAGTATTCATAGCAAGCGAGTCAGAGATCTCACTCAAGAATTTAATCCAAACAGTGAACCCGCTCGATACCAATTGAAAACGCTATGCCGACTCCAAAACTTGTTTATCACAATTTATGCGGAATTAATATTATGTAGCAATAAACAATTCAATCACCCAAAATATATAAAGCAATAAAGAGGCAGCCACAGATATTTTGGTTATGAAGAGGAAACCTTTTAGAAACCGATCTAAAAGTAAAACCTCTCCAGGCAACTAAACCAGAAATTACTATCAAAAGATTATCCAGAGATTACGGACACTAGGAACACTTACAACCCTTTGCAAAACCTTGGCTCTGTAAGATCGACAAGCCTACAACTCGTTTCCTTGCTCACAATTTTCTTCAACGTGATTCTCCTTTACCGGACCCTTTCGATAGACTTCTCAATCGTAGATTTATCAAATGAATAACTAAAACTCTAAGAGATTCAATTTAACGCTCACTACATATGATCTCTCTTAGCACGACCTCTAACGAACTCTCTGGGGTGAAAATTGTACTTCTCTCTTCTATAATGATATATATATATATACCCCGACAAAACCTAGACCTAACCCACTTAAAATCACGTTTTGGGCCTAAAACTTACGGGTGTCGGGACATGTTAATGGGCGGTTCGGACACGGCTTTGCGGAGCAAGATTTTAGTTTCTGGAAATGAGGTCCGGACCCAAGGAATTGCGGTCCGGACCCGGCCTGTCCAATCTTGATCAACAGCTCCAATCGATGGACGTTTGTGGATTGAGCTGAAATTTTGCAGGGACGTTTATAACACATAAATCTACATTATGAACGGTGGAGATTGGATTCTGAGCATTCTATATCAGTGTTTGAGCCTGTAAACAGTAGCATCTGCATTTTGGAACTGAATTAAGCTAACACAAGAACTAACAATGCTGTCAATGATTGAGAGGGTCTTGTTGACCTTGTCTGGAACAATTCTGATGAAGAGCTCCGGCTGAGCATCGAGTTTGCTCTTGTCCGTCAAGCTCTCAAATCTGATCTTATCCAATGCCTACAACAAAACAAGACAAACAAACAAAACCCAAACTCAGAACACCCATTATTAAGACCCCAGATATTAATTAAGAAATCGAATTACAGAAACACACATCAGAGGCATTGCTGATGAGCTCACAAAGGAAGATCTCCTTGTTGCTGTAGAAGGTGTTGATGATAAGGCTCAGAAGCTGGTTAATCTCCGCCTGGAACGCAAAGGTCTCCGTCTCGGTCTCTCCCATGTGCACGTCAGCCATTGATGATACAAGTTGCTAATGAACTCGAATTCACAGAAAGCAGAACGAAGCGATAGAGGGCGGTGAGGAATTCGAAATCCCAGGAATTTGTTTTCCGCGACGTTGGATTTTCTGTGTTTCTTTGTCTGTCGTGGAATCAGCTGGAGAGGCCGGGTATTTATAACGTGTCATGACTACGGGGGGACTTGCAGAGGTTTCTCGTGGCTTCTTTGCTAAGAAACCAAGGCAGTCGAATCGCATTTCGAGGCTCTGGGCTCTTCTTCCTTTTTTCTTGAATTTCTTCTTGTTAGGGGTTTATTGACTTTTTCGCCCTTGAAACTGGTTTGGTTTCGCGCGGTATGGCTCGTATGGATGCTTGAGAATTCTCTCTTCCTTTGGGCATTATGGGGATTTTCTTTTCATTTTTTTTTTTGGTAAAATCCACTTAATTTCCTCAAACTATCATCCCAATAACAATTTATCCCTCAAACTATCAATTGCGACAATTTTTTTTTTTTTTTTTTTTTGACATGTCCGCACAAGGAGGGGGGAGGGGGATTCGAACTAGTGACCTCCGCTTCATTAAGCGTGGTCTCAGCCGATTGAGCTACCTCTTGGGGACTCTCAAACTATCAAAAAAATGACAATGTACCCATTAATGCTAGCAAAATAACGAAATTACCCTTATAGAAATTTCAATAAGACAAAAATACACTTAAAATTTTGAGAAAAAATTTTTTTTAGTATTTTTGTTTCTATTTTAGTTAGGGTAATTTTGTCATTTTGTTAAAATTGGGAGTACATTGTCATTGTTTTGGTAATTTGGGGGGTAAATTGTCACAATTGATAATTTGAGGAGTAGATTATCATTAAGGTAGTAGTTTGAAAGGGTTAAGTGGACTTCATCCTTTTTTTTTTTTTTTTTTTTTTTTGTGTTTTTGTTTTTGTTCTGAGAGGGCATTATGGGGATCTAGAAGGTTGTTTTCGCTCTCTTTAAGAGGTTGAGAGTTTAAAAAGGGAAATGTTAGGTATTCTTCTAGTGTTCTGGTGTCCTCTCAACGTGATGTGACTTTTAAAATTATCGTTGAATTTGAGGTTATCATTATTGACTTTTAATCTATTGGTGATTTTAAAAGTCACATCATAATTAGAAGGATACTAGAAGAACACATAACATTTCCCTTTAAAAAATATTTTAATATATAAAAAGTTATTACACACAAAAGGTTGAAATGTTTGATAAAAAATTTTAAAATTATTTTTTAACTTTTTAACTCTAAATAGGGGCTAAAACATTATTTTAAAAAAAACTTAAAAATAAAGCTTTTTCTCAAAATCTCTTTTTGACTTTTAAAAATTCTATTTCTTAAGGCAATTTCATTTCAGAAGTCTATTCTACAAACCAAATATGTCCTTTCCATGTATTTTAGTTTAATTAAAAATTACATTTAATATTGTATCATTGGGTCTTTCTGTGTGTTATCGGTGAGGGGGTTTTCTTTTGGGCCAGAGCCCAGAAGTGTTGGGTTCTTTTGGGCCAGAGCCCAGAAGTGCTTAATATTATATCATTGTGCTATAAATGGAAAAGATTAACATACCGTTTTTAATGCAAATGGGCTTTGGACCCTCAAGATTGGAAAACTCTAAAGCAAGCTAAGATTCAGAAAGAACTGAAAATTCCATGCAGAATTCTTCCAAGGCTTCTTTAGTTCACAAAATATGTATTCTATCATGAAAATGAATAGTTATTAGTAGGAATAGGTAAGAGTGAAATGTAATAGTTATTCATATTATTTAATTTGGTAATAATATATGTGTTTTAATTAGAATTGAACTAAAGTTACAAAAGCGTCTACATTTCTTCCTTTTTAATTAAAAAAAGAAGAAAAAGAAAAAGAAAACCTTTGAATTGCAGTGAGTGGCCGGCCACCCGCCGGTGCCCGATGCTCATCCGTTTTTTTTTTTTTTTTTAGGATTAGAAATTTACTATGGCTACTAGGATTTTGTTTACTTTCTTTACAATTATTTTTCTTATATATACACACACGTTAATTAGTTTGTAATGTAAAATGGAGACTCAATTAAATTATTGCCAAATCAAAAAATTTTCTCAAACACTCTGCTGAGTTTATCATTCTTTAAGTTTTTAGATTTGTTTTATCTTTTTGGTTAGAAGACACAGACACTTTTGATTATTATTACCCACTACGTCATGGTTACAAAAGGAAAAAAAAATGGGAAGGATGAAGCTTGGAAGAAAGAGATAGAAGAAGATGATGAAGAGGAAAAGGAAAAAGGATTTGCAATAAGAGGGTGGCAGCTAGATGAAAAAGAAGATAATCTTTTGTGGGATGCGCAAGTAAGAAGCCTTAAACTGTTTACTTTTGTAGAAGAGAAAAGTTCCATCACATGTCTTCCATTGACCAAAACTAACAATACCTTTGTCCTTATGTAGTGCCATCCTCCTTGCTATCCCATCAATAACTTTAAAAATAATAATAGTACTGATAATATGGTAATACCCTATGTCCCCTCGTGAAACGCACCTTTAAGCAGATGTTCTAGAACTCTCAAAATTGTGTAATTTTAATTAATATGAGGAAAATATCGCTTTAAGCCGCCTTTAACACTCTCAATTTGTATAAAATTAACTTATATGATATATGCAAAAGTCACGTCTAAGGGCTTATCTATTGTTTATCTAACACACATATATATTATTCTTTTTCACCTATACGTACGAGATTAGGCATTTGCAAGGACAAAAATTTCTGATTCAATATTATTTGGGGTAAAGGTTGGCTGCTTGTACAAAAATCCCGAAATTATATATACACATAAACCACTTCTTTATTGTTAGAGAGAAAAACAAACCTAAACTGTGTTGATTTCAAAATTCACAAAATCTTAACCAGTTCAGGAATATATAAGGGCCAACTTGAAATTAGGTTCAAGGGTCAACTTGGGTTCCAAAGCATTGCATGTGGTGGTTGCCGTTGGTGTAATTAGGTCCTCTGAATTTCCTGTTGATGTCCTCAGCTTTCCGCCATTATAATATATATATATATATATATATATATATATATAATTTATATCTTTTGTTTTTTATTTGAAAAAATCCGCAAACAAGTAAGCGCAAACCTTCGGACATTGCTTGGCTGAATTGCCAACCCAAGCGTAGCAGAAGCGGATGGTAAAAGGCTAATTTGAGTCGGTCAAATTTCTAATCTTCAAGCCGTTCAATAATTTAAATAAACTACTTGATTTTTCAACATCGGCAAATCTATCAACATCCAAATCTCAGCAAAACAACAAAGAAAAATCAAGTAGTTTATTTAACCCAAAAAAAAAAAATGTCAGTTGTCATCTTTTGCATGTTAAACCAATAAAAACATGTCACGTTTAGCTATCTACATCGCCATGCCACATAGGCAATTATGTCCTCATAAAAAAAGGATGAAGATCCTCCCCCACAACCACCATATGCACCCAAGGCCCCGTTTGATTTGGAAAATGAGTATTCCATTAAGAAAATGAATATGTATTACTCGAAATAAAAGGGATTGTAATGGAATAATCAATTTTTTTAATTTAGTACTAGTACACATGGTCTAATGCTTATAAAAGACCTAAATTTTGTAATTTAAAAATTTATAATTTCTTTAAAATTAATTAAATCTGCCCTACGCTCTCGATTCTCCACTATAGCAACGCTTTTTCAAGAGAAAAAAGTGTATTACCTTTTATCAAATAACTCAGGAGGAAGATTCAAAACGCTATTTGTTTTCCTCCCCTTCAAAATTTTAACACACAATTAAGGGGAGGAAAACATTATTAACACCTTAAGTCAGAAAAAAAACAGGACAGTGTTCAAGTGATCCAATCACTTTTCTCAGTTTCTGATCATTTTGATTTATAAGTAGAACTTGTCAATTATTATTTTAATTTCTAGCCTTTAATAACCAAAATTTTCACTTCTGGAAAGTTGGACAATTTTTCCACTTGAGAGAGTGAAGAAGACAAGAGGCAATTAGAAACTGTACGTTGTAATAAAATTATTTCCATGCCAACAGAAGCAACCCCTGAGTGAGGGAGCGAGAGTGGGCAAATACAGAAGGGGAAGAACCAGATACATCAAACATCCAGCACAAAAAACGACTGATAACGTACACAACATGCAAACAACCTAATTAAGAACAAGCCACCCAATACACTAGTGTCATTGAAACCTAGAACTAGTAAGGACGTACAAGAGAATGCATAAATCGAGGACGTCGCCGCAACAGGCTATGGAAACTTCCACATGCAGCACCATCTGCAACTTGTAGCGTAGGCATGCCTGCATTATTTCTAACAGTGAAGTGGCCCTAACCGCGGGGGGTTGGATTGAGAATGCTAAAAATGAATCTTGAACTGGCTGGATCCCAATAAAGGCCAATCTCATCACCCTTCTTGAGGCTCCTCCTCTTCACAAACTCCTCGGTCCATTTTCGATTGAGAACATAGCTCCTCTTCCACCTGGCCAATATTTGAAGATCAATTCATGTTCAGACTTGGTATCAAAATCCCAAACACCAACTGGTATCCCATTAGCAATGCGTCGTGCATCCCATAGGCCTAAAATATGCTCCTGCACCCACTTCTTCCGCAACAAGAGCCTCGACGAATCCTCGATATCACTTGTCTGAATCGTCTTCTTCATAGCCGTGGGACCAAGCTTGAACTTCAACTCCAATAAAGCATCGTTTTGTCTCTCTTTTTCTGGATGAAGGAGGGACGCTGGCAATACTACTGTTTTCACTTGCTTTCCTCTTTTGGTGGTGCATGTACCGCAACCGAGCTCCGACTCCAACGAAATCTCCTCCAATCCATATTCGCTCCGGGTCTCAATTCCTGCAGCTTCACCGACATGATTAACTAATTGATCATTCTATAGAGTAGCCAAAAATCATACAAGATGGGTTCTTTTACCTTACATTCAGAAAACGAGGAACTAATCTCACCTCTCGTCTTGTCCTTTGAAATTTTGCTCTTTTCGCCATCGTTTCCTTCTCGGTTTTCATTTGCTTTCCTCATTTTGGTGATGCATGTAGTCGAACCGAGCTTCAACTCAACGAAATCTCCTCCAATAATCCATGTTGGCTCTCTTTTCAACTCCTGCAGCTTCACCGACATTAAGTAGTAATTGATGATCATTCTCTAGAGTAGACAAAAAATCATAAATACAAGATGGCTTTCTTTACGTTAACATTCAGAAAATGAGGAACTAATCTCACCTGTTGTCTTGTCTTTGGAAACTTTGCTCTTTTCGCCATCGTTTCCTTGTGGGTTTTCACTCGTCGGCTTCGTGGTTGCGCCAAAGCCATGTAACAAGTTGCGAGTGACAAAACCCTCCATGCCCAACTTGTCACCGCTTAATGATCGACCAGAATGCAAAGCATGCGAACTGGGTTTGCCGGACAGTAGAGAGGACTCCATCGATCAGACCCAGAAAACACCAAAAAAGATAGGGTTTGTGTTTGTGTGTTTTTCTTGGAGTTCCTTGGAGTGAGGAGAGTGGGGATTATACTTATAGCCTTCCAAGCTATAAGGCGGTTCCAAATTTTTTTTTATTTTTCAGCTACACACCCTCATATATATCTCTATTTATGAGGCACCCCCTAGCTACTGTTAAGAAAAAAACTCAATTACATAGTCGACATATATAAAACAAGTTAAAAACCTAAACTGTACGTGTTGATTTGAAAATTCACAAAATCTTAACGTACAAGTTCAGGAATATATAAGGGTCCCATCAATTTTAGTCTTTGAATTTGCGATTTGCTAAATTGAGTCGGTCAAATTTCTAATCTTCAAAGCCGTTCAATAATTTACATAAACTCCTTGATTTTTCTTTGTTTTTTTAAAGGTCTACAGTAAACGGCTGCCAATAACTCTTCTTTCTCTTCTTTTGTTTTTTTGTTTTTTTTTTTTTGGTGGGTACTACGTACCACTATAAGTTTAGAGTTTTTTATTTTTTTAATATTTTTTCCTTAAATTAAAAATTTACAGAATTTGATACTAAAGAAATCTCCATCAATCACCATTACGCCTGTCCACATACATAGTATAACACCCATGCAAATACACAAACATATATAGCTAGCTAGCTAGGTTTGAACACCCGCACGTGCAGTACGTAGCAGAGTAAAGAATAAAAATCTTGTACGTCCTTACTAGTTCTATTAGGTTTCAATTACTCTACTGTATTGGCTTGTTCTTAATTTGGCTGTTTAATTTGTTGTGTTATCACTCGTTTTTAATTTTGTGCTCTCATATAAAAATAAAAAATAAAAAATAAAAGAGAATAAATACTGAAATAATACGGTAATAAAGATTAGCTGCCTAACAAGGGTTGAGAAGGGTCAAACTCAAGGACGGAGTCAGCTTTTTCAAATATGGTAGTTAAGCTTAGCTGCCCCTGCCCAACAAGGGTTGAGAAGGGTGAAACTCAGAGCCTGTAATTTGGAGGGACAACAAAATTTTTTTCTTAATTAATCAGGTAAAGGGGTTTACCTGATTTCCACCGCATCAAAAGCGCGATTGTCTTTTACTAGGAGACTAGAAGGCCACGTGTTGGAGGAGATTAATCCTGGAGCCGATTATGACTTTTGTAACAGAAGAGAAAAGCTCCATCACAATAGCCTCGTCACTTCCATTGACCAACATAACATATATACTACTACTAGTGCATGCCACCCCATCAATAAATAATTGGCTTTATATATATATATCCAATTAAAAAATTAGGAGTCTTTAATTTCCCACTTAATAAAGGATAATAAGACACCTCTTAGCCATTCCACGTACTATTAACCCTTGTATGAGCTAGGGGTGACGACACCCAGAGAGCCTCATTAATTAACTCGATCGGTAAGAAAAATTAACGGCTAATTTCTGTCATCTTGCGTGCGTCGCCATTGTGTACTGGCGACCCTCATTGCATGTCGCTGCTATCCATGTGAAACAGACGGCGTTGTCGTGTGGTTGAGGCTTCATTTTTGTTGCTCTGTGGTCTTTAGCGTGTGGAAGGCGTTTTGTTTCCAGTCTGGTTAGGTTTTAGGCTTTTAGCGGTCCCTAAACGTACATAAGAGAAGTCGCCATTTTCTTGCGACGTCTTGGTTTGCAGTGGCGGATCCAGCTATTTAACATTGGGGGTGTCGCTAAAATTTTTTTGACGTCCTAAATTTTTTTTTCACCCTAAAAATTTGGTAATTCACACAATATTTGCATCACAAAAAATATCTATAAAAGTTTATAAATATGTGCTGAAATTGATATATTATAAATGTAACATGTCGACACTACATCATACCTAAATACATCACAAACAATTTGTATAACACAACCACAACCAGAATCAAGCATAACAATTAACAATTAACAAGAAATGAGACAATAATAAATCAAGGGAATCATGTTCGGTTGCAGAGAAACTTGAAGAAAGTGAAAGAAAATAAAAATGTTAAGCACCTAGTTTATCCATTTTGCTTTCATGGTTACCTGTAGGCTGTAGCTAAAAATTTGACTGAGATTTGCAGCCGGCTTGTTTGGCCGTCGATTCGCTCAATATTGAGGCCTAACGGCACCAAGCCGTGAGAAACCGAGAGAGGAAAGGTTTTTTTGTGGGACTGGTTTATTTGCCGTCAACAAATTGGGTTGAATGGGGATGGGGTATACACCGTGCGGTGTGGGTCACTGGGTCTTGCGGAGTTGCGGAGAACGGAGAACAGCTGAACTGGAGAAGGAATGGGGCCTGGGGTGCTGGGCAGTGGGCAGCT
Organism: Corylus heterophylla; assembly: GCA_016403345.1. Lineage (NCBI taxonomy): Eukaryota > Viridiplantae > Streptophyta > Magnoliopsida > Fagales > Betulaceae > Corylus > Corylus heterophylla. Next base: position 23,598,627 of record CM028141.1, read on the forward strand.
GGCAGGCGCGGAGATGCCAAGTAAAATTGTAAATTTTTTTTTTTTTTTTTAAGGGTGCTGTGGCCCGTGGGTTAAAAAAACAGAAAAAAATTTACAAATCCTGGTGTGTCATGCGCGTATGGCGACTTCAAGCTGAAGGGTTAGTAAATTTTTTTTTTTTTAAGGGTGTCGTGTGTAAAAAAAAAAAAAAAAAAAAAAATTTAGAAATCCGGTGCGGCCTGCGGGAGAGTGGAGACTGCTGAGTGCGCCGAAGGGGTTGATAACTTGATAATATTGTTTTTTTTTATTTATTTTTTGAGGTGCCGTGGGTTATAAAAAAAAAAAAAAAAAAAAAAAAAAAAATTTAAAATCCACGGCACCCCCAAGGAACCCAGTGGATCCGCCACTATTGGTTTGTGATGCCACTAAGCCTTCATATACAGTACCCTTGGAAAAGATAATAAAATAATTCTGCTTTTGAAAAGGAATATCAAAAAGGATTGCCATATTCCCAATCAAATCCTTGGGCTGTGTTTAGTAACAGCCAGCTAGCGAAGTCAATTTACTTCATTTTTTATATATATGATGTCATTGTCAATATTGGAATAAGAAGTGGTTCATGCATGGAAAAGAAGATCTGATTTTGAAGGAAGCTTCCTTAATTAAGCTGAATCCTTAAGCTGATTACTTTTGTAGAAGAAGAGTCAGAAAAGCTCCATCACATTAATGATCACATGTGCGCATCATGGTTTCCATTGAGCAACATAACATACATTTGTCCTTATAAAGTGTTAAGTGTCATCCATCCATATATAACTTTACAAATAATAATATTAGTATTAATTAATAATGGAAATACTCTGTTGCTATATCCCATTACAATCCAGAGTCTTTAATTTCCCCAATTAAGGATAATATGGCATCTCTTTATATTAACCTTCTCCCTTGGCCATTTCAAATAATATTTGTTAAAGTATTAAATGATTAAATTTACTTATTTCTATTAACTTAAACTTTTAGGATAAGTGTTGATTCAACATGTTATTAGAGCCTGTTCATAAGTTCAAATCATGAGTCTATCAATTTATCCCAATTAATTTAATTAAAATATTCTATTTATTGGACCTCATCATCTATTAAAAACTTTTTAAATAAATGATAATTTAACACTATTAATCTTTGTATGCATGAGCTAGGGTGATGAGTCTCAGGTATTGTCAATTTGCACAATCCAAAAGGACAAAAAAATAAAATAAAATAAAATAAAAATTTGTCACATAGCCAAATTGTTCAAAATTCATGGTCGATGTATTATCTCTTCAAGGGACAATTAAGGTCGATGGTGGTAGAAAGATCATCTTTTGTTTTGTTTACCACTGTTTTAATTTGTTAAGTCAATATTGGCATGCCTCCAACTGTTGGGTTAAAGGGGCATGCACCTCATCCATCATAGTGGCCACACACATCAACTATTCAAATTGGTCTTAATTAAGTTGTCCGCCGATCAGTCAAAGAATGCAAGTCATTAATTGGGGTACGTATTGAAAGAGTTAGGAAAAATTAATAGACTAACATCGAAAGAGAAACAAAATAGGGAGGTAAAAAGCAAAGGTGTAAACATAAATTAATAATAATTAAGGATTGATGGAAACCCTAAACCTTTACCTAACCCTAAACATAAATTAAATCTTGAATTGCTTTGATCCCATTAGAGCCGAATCTCATCACCCTTCTTCAGGCCCCTCCTCATCAAACTCATTGGTCCATTTTTCATTTTGCACAAAATTCGTTAATTTCGAGAAGAGTGCACATAAATTCATATATAAACAATGCATCCTTATATTTATTTTATTTATTGTAACACATTGCTTGAAATTGACATTTGCTTACAAAACAATTCGTGTATATAAAATAAGCAAATATTAATATTTGTTTGCTTAAATATAATACATGTACCATTTTTTTTTCTTTTTTTTCAATGTGTGACTCAACATTCACATGTGCATGTATAACAAATTTTTTCGAACGTAAGTCTCTTTTACATTGATTCAATTTTTTTTTTTCATGATTTTACAAATAAAAATATATATGACACGTACAAAAGTTGCACCAATTATATTTTACCGGGTGAGGAGGTGTAAAGATCGAGCTTGTTGGCCTAGACAAAGGAAATAAGAATTCAGCTCATACAAGAAATTGCCAAAGATTTTCTCTATTTATTGTCAGTAAAATGTCAAGTCCTTATGCTTCATACGAAACAATCACAAAAGGACAAAGGGGGCAAAATATATTGAAACCTGCTGGGCACGCAAAAGGAAAAATTGACGCCTCCTTCAAGAATTATTCACAAATTTCTACCTAATCAACAAACTAAATTAGTTAGTTATATATTGTCAATTTAACATATTCACTGTATTGAAAATACGCATAAACTTGATTGATTTCATAGGGCATTAAAGGCTGGTTTAGGTGTGCGATTATATTGTTTTTTTTTTTTTTTTTTTTTAACTCCTTTTTTATTCTTTTTGAAATCTAATTTTAGCATTCTCAAGCGGACCTGCAATTAGGTGATCACTTCAACTGCAGGATAAGTTAAGAAAGTGTATTTTACGTGTATATATATATATAGCGAGAGAGAGAGAGAGAGAGAGAGACATTAAGTTTCTTTAGTGTTGTATATTTCATGCGAGTAGAAACATGCATAATGCTTTTGTGTTCTTTTAAGAATGATGTGACTTTTAAAGTCATATTTAAATTTGTGATTGATCACTATTAATTAAATTTTAATTAAATGATGATTTTAAAAGTTATCTCATTTTTAGAGTGAGACCCAAAAAAAAAAAAAAAATTAACAATATTACTTTAGAAACACACAAGTTTGTTATATTTTCTAATGTATTATTATTATTATTATTATTATTATTATTATTTCTGCAAATAATCATTCAAATGTGAAGGATTTTGAAAAATAGTCAATTACATTAATGGCAGATCCATATATAGAGATGAGTTAATAGGTGCACAAAGACACTCAATTGAAATTGGAGTGGATGAGAAATATGAATAGAATAGAGTAATGTTATTCAGTAAATTGTTACATGATTATTATATACTAACATAATGTGACTGTAAAAATTAAGGGTTGTTTCTTGCCTCTCATCTTCTTTCTCTCTCTTGTCGCAGCACATAAAAGAGGAGAATATCAATTACGGGTAAGATGTAAAAGAAATTGTGGTTACAAAAGGGCAAAATGGGAAGGACGAAGCTTGGAAGAAAGAGATAGAAGAAGGTGAAGATCCGGAACAGAACAAGTTGGAATAAGAGGGTGGTCGGTGGAAAAGAAGATAAGATTTAGTAGGAGCTTTAATTAATGATTACATCATGGCTTCCAGTGACCAACATAACATACCTTTGTCAATAACTATGCGAATAATATTAGTATTAATAATGGGACTAATGGGACAAAGTTTTTCTCCAAATTAAGTTAGAGAAATTTCTTTCAACTCACTATAAAAGTGACATGTGATCTTAACATGTGAGATACATATTTTTTTTTTAATAGCGAACAAAATTGAAATAAATTTTATTAAAAACTCATGTGCATCTCATATGTTATTGAAAAATGGACACATGTCACTTTTATAGATTATGTTGAAGGAACCCAATTTAGAGGAAATCTTTGTCCTTAATTAATGGTACTAATACTCGATCTATGCCCCCTAGCCTTGTTGCTATATCCCATTACAATTCAGTCTTTTATTTCCCCAATTAAGGATAAAATGACATCTCTTTAACCTCTTCTTTAGCCATTTCAAATAATATTTGTTAAAGTACTAAATGATTAAATTTATTTATTTTTAATTAATTTAAAGTTTTGAAATAAATATTAATTTAATATAGTATCAAAATCAGTTCATAAGTTCAATCATGACTCTATCAATTTATTCTCATTTAATTAAAATATTCTACTTAATTGTTAGACATTTATAAATGATAATTTAACGCCCTTAACCCTCGTATGCATGAGCAAGGGTTGACTAGTCTCAGGTATTGTAAATCTGTAAAATCCAAAAATAAAAATAAAAATTGTCATATAGCCAAATTGTCCAAAATTCAAGGTTTTGATGTATTATCTGTCGTTCAAGGGACACGATCGATTTAGCCCAATTATGTAGAAAGAATACGGTTTGTTTACGATTATTCTGTGAAGTCAATATTGCCGGGGCCCCTCATCTATAATGGTGGGTACTGGCGGGGTGGTCAACTCTTTGATATTTGGCCCCTCACCACATATCAAATTTCCTAGTACTAATAAATATCTTTTTTTTTTTTTTTTTTTAACAACAAATGTGGTAACAGAAAAATGTTGTTTGCTCAATGTAATTAGGAATGAGGAATTAGGAGATTTCTTAACGGTCTCGTTCATTGAGTTTTTTTAAAGAAAAATATTTATAAAGATGATAAAATATACATTGACCGAAAATAATATTTCAACAAACCAAATACAATCTCTAGAATTCCTCTCTCTTCATCTAAACAACATAACTTCAAGAGGAGGGTTACTTTAGATCTCATTTGTAAATCTAAATTTAGATCCATATTTAATCACTTCAACCTTAGATCTGATCGTTTTCTTCAGCAAAGACATATCTTTCGAAGGGATGTCTATGATGCCGTGCTTTTTCACTACTGCTTGTGAGGGGTTTTTGTTTTTATTTTTTATTTTATGTTGTTGTTGTTTTATTTTATGATTTTAGCTGTTGGGCTAAGGACGTAAATAATGCTTCTAGCTCTTATTGCCGAAGAAGTGGGTGCCGGAGCATATTGGGGCCCTATGGGATGCAGGACGCGTTGCTAATGGGGTACCAGTTGCTGTTTGGGATTTTGACACAAAGTCTGAACATGAATTGATCTTCAAACAATGGGCAAGTGGGAGCTACGTCCTCATTGAAAAATGGACCAAGGAGTTTGTGAAGAGGAGGAGCCTCAACAAGGGTGACGAAATTAGACTTTATTGGGATCCAGCGAATTCAAGATTCAATTCATTTTTAGCATTCTCAAGCGGACCGGCAATCAGCTTGGGCCACTTCAATTGAGGGGGGGGGGGGGGGGGGGGGGGGGGGGTCTATTATTTTATTTTATTTTTTCTTTTCAAATTTAATGTTATTTTTAAAATTATTATTGAATTAAATTCAATAATAATTTTAAAAATAACATTAAATTTGAAAAGAAAAAAATAGAATAAGATGATGTCAAGTAGACTCTTGCACGATAATTTTGAATAGAATAAATTGACAATGTTTATGGGTATTATTCCTGTTAAACCCTCACGAGATTTCATTCGTCCTCTAGGAATGCTTAAGAGTTTTAAAAAACTTATTGCATATGATAAATGCAATCATATATCCCACAAAAGAAGGAAGTAGTATAATTGTTTTTATGTTCTTCATTTTATTTCATGTTTTGTATTGTTAAAAGATAATATGAATGATTGTTATAAAATAGTTTTAATTAATACATGATCAAGAGGGTTTGATATGTCATACATAGGGAAGACGAATTATTCCACACCATAATTTAGTGTAATTTAGTTTGACAGTTTGTACGACCTGATGACGAGTTATGCTTACCATAGTTTGATAGACTTAGTTAATTAGTACATTTTGAACATTATAGAACTTTATTGCAAACGAAAGTTAGTTTAAAGTTTTTTTGTTTTTTTGTTTTAATATTTATATTTTTCCCTTAAATTAAATTTACAGAATTTGATACTAAATAAATCTCCATCCTGTTGAAATTTGATACTAAATAAATCACCATCAGTGCATCACGCCTGTCCACATACACAGTATACCATCAATCCACCAATGCAAATAAACAAACATATAAAGCTAGCTAGATTAGAAAAAACAAACATATATAGCTAGCTAGGTTTGAACACCGGCACGTGCAGTACGTAGCAGGGTAAAGAATAAAAATCCTTGTACGTCTTTACTAGTTCTATTAGGTTTCAATTACACTACTTTATTGGCTTGTTCTTAATTTGGCTGTTTGTTGTGTTATCACTCGTTTTTAATTTTGTGCCCTCATATAAAAAATAAATAAATAAATAAAAGAGAAAATAAATACTGAAATAATATGGAAGTAAAGATTAGCTGCGCAACATGGGTTCAAACCCCCTTTGGACAACAATTTTTTTTTTCTTAATTAAGCAGGTAAAGGGGCTTACCTGATTAATTTTCTGCGTCTACACCGCATCAAAAGCGCGACAGTTGTTTACTAGGAGACAAGAAGGCCACGTGTTGGAGGAGAATAATCCTCGAGCCGATTATTACTTTTGTAACAGAAGAGAAAAGCTCCATCACAAATTCACAATACCCACGTCACTTCCATGGGCCGGCATAACATGCTACTACTAGTGCATGCCACCCCATCAATAAATAATTGGCTTTAGAATTAAATTACTATATATATATATATATATATCCAATTACACAATTAGGAGACTTTAATTTCCCAATTAATAAAGGATAATATGACAAATTTAAATTTAAGTGGGATGATCCTACCACCTAACCCAAAGAATCACAATCCATCTACAAATTTCTTTAAGTTAATATTATTATTATTATTATTTTGAAATTTAAATGTAAAAACTGAAAATTCTTTGGTTTTAAAATTTGAATGTGTTTGACTTTACCAACTTCGTCCTTAAGAAAACTAATAACTGGCATGTTTCATTGTTTTGGATCCTAAATATAATGGAGAAGCCTGATTCCTAGAAAAACCATTATCATCAACGGCATGTAAGAATTCAATATATAATTAAATGCTAATTGACAATAAAATTAGCAATGAATGAATAATTATATAAATACTTTTAGCCATACTTTTGCTCAAACCAATTGAAGAACAGTTTCACAGCAATCAAATTTAGAAAACAAAAAATATTGAGAGATTCTTCTGACCTATGCCTACCAGTGAGTGCCAATTGATGGAATACACAGGCCTTATTTATAGGTAGGTCAGGGGACCCTCAATTAGAGCTGTTACCTTAATTATTCCTCCCATCAAGGAATAAAAATCAAATTAATACAGCTAATTGATTCCACAAAAATAAAATCTTTAATGAAATCAAATACTTGTTCCACAAGAATTAAATCAGTGCTTTAATTCAGAATATTTGATTGGAATCAAATACTTGTTCCACAAGAATTAAATCAGTAATTTAATTCAGAATATTTGATTGGAATCAAATACTTGTTCCACAAGAATTAAATCAGTAATTTAATTCAGAATATTTGATTTACACGATAAACTTTAATTTGAATAAATTATTGAACACCGTAATTTTATAATTACAATAATATATGTGACATAAATGGACATACTTTAAATGGAATTTCTTACACGGCCTACACGTGATCATCCCACTTGCTTTTTTCGATGTTTTCAAATATGTCCTTTCTAACTCACTTGGATCAATTAAAATTCTTAATGGAATTTTAGTTTTTGAAATTTTAAATTTAGACCGTCTATTTTTTATTTAAAGGTCATTGTTTTGTCATGTGTCCTACTATTAATAAAATAATAAATATATATTTTATTAGTAGTGGGACACGTGGCAAAACAATGATCACTGAATAAAAAATAAACAATTTGTATTTAAAATTTCAAAAACTAAAATTTCCTACAAATTTCAGTGATTCCTTAATAGATTCCGTGGGGTTCGTCTGAAGTTGTAAATCCTATTTTCTCCCGACGCCTACTTTTACTTCCCCCTTACCATCGTATTGGCCGCACATCGAGGTGGTAGGGTCACCTTAATTAATACAAATTTCATTTTGCATTCTAAACCACGTAACCCAAAGAGTCACAATCTATCTACAAATTTCTTTTGACGGACTCCTAGTATATAATTTTGTTGACTTTGTTATCTATCAATTATTAGGATAAAGTATTTCAAATATATATATATTAGGATTAAGATAGTATAATATTTGGTTTTACACGTAACATCGTCAAAATTAAATAAATATTTCTTACCATTTACTACTTATTATGTTAAAGTATTGATTAAATTTACCATTTTATGACTTTAAACTTTTAGGGCAAGTGATAATTGTATATAGTATCGAGCCAAAAGTTATAGGATGAACTTTGATTCCGTCAATTCATAAATAATTATAAATATTTATAATTATAAATAATTATTGAACGGCTTGAAGATTACTCAAATTAGCAAATTGCAAATTTAAAGACTAAAATCGATGTGGCCCTAGCTTATATATATTCCTCAACTTGTTAAGATTTTGTGAATTTTGAAATCAACACGTATAGCTTAGGTTTTAACTTCTTTTATATATGTCGACTAGGGGTGTAAGCGAGTTGAGCTTGAGCGAGCTTCCCTTGTTCGGGTTCGGCTTATTTAAATTTTACTCGAGCTCGAGCTTAAAGCCGAGCCAAGAAATCGAGCTCAAGCTCGAGCTCATAATAAGTCAAGCCGAGCCGAACCAGTTCACGAGCTAGCTCTTATATTTAATTTAATTTATTAATTAATTTTTTTATTATAAATTTAAACTTCAAGTACTCTTAAACGGCTCAAGAAGCCAGCTTGCATATGAGCATTTGATTAGTTTAGCTAGTGGAGTATGGAGCTCGAGTCAATACAGCAAGGCACTTGGTTTCGAAGATAGAGGATATGTATCTTTTTATAATAAAATGATGCTCTTAGGGAAAAAAAAAAAAATCATCAATTTTTAATATTAATATGAGGAATTATGTGAATAACTACAAATTCGAGCCTTATACGAGCTGCTCACGAGCTTAGCCGAGTTGAGCCGAGCTAGCTTCGTTTAATATTCGAACCAGGATTCATGTTCACAAAACGTTTCATTTAATATTCGAGTCGAGCACGAGCTAAGTTTATGCGAACCGAGCCCGAGCGAGCGGCTTGCTCTCTTAACAGCCCTAATGTCGACTATGTAATTGAGTTTTTTTCATAACAGTAGCTTGGGGGTGCCTCATATGAGGGTGTATGGCTGAAATCCCAAAAAAAGAAAAAAATTATTATTTTATTTTATTTTTTATTCAAATGAGGAAAGGGATTATAGTTAGAAACAGGACGAACTACTTTTTGGAAACTTATTATATACTCTTTAAGGATATATTTTTTAAAACACTATATATGGGGAGCAGAAGTTAATTTTTAAAAATTTATTTAAAAAAATATTTTTAAAAAAAAATTATAAAAAATAAATATAAATCCCCACTCTAGCTCCTCACACCAAGGTACTCCAAGAAAAACACACAAACACAAACACTATCTTTTTTGGTGTTTTCTGGGTCTGAACGATGGAGTCCTCTCTACTGTCCGGCAAACCCAGTTCGCATGCTTTGCATTCTGGTCGATCATTAAGCGGTGACAAGTTGGGCATGGAGGGTTTTGTCACTCGCAACTTGTTACATGGCTTTGGCGCAACCACGAAGCCGACGAGTGAAAACCCACAAGGAAACGATGGCGAAAAGAGCAAAGTTTCCAAAGACAAGACAACAGGTGAGATTAGTTCTTCATTTTCTGAATGTTAACATAAAAGATGCCATCTTGTATGATTTGTTCGGCTACTATAGAGAATGATCATCAATAACTTAATGTCGGTGAAGCTGCAGGAGTTGAGAGCGAGAGCCAACATGGATTGGAGGAGATTTCGTTGGAGTTGAAGCTCGGTTCCACTACATGCATCACCAAAAAAAGGAAAGCGAGTGAAAACCCAGAAGGAAACGATGGCGAAAAGAGCAAAATTTCAAAGGACAAGACAAGAGGTGAGATTAGTTCCTCGTTTTCTGAATGTAAGGTAAAAGAACCCATCTTGTATGATTTTTTGGCTACTCTACAGAATGATCAATTAGTTAATCATGTAGGTGAAGCTGCAGGAATTGAGACCCGGAGCGAATATGGATTGGAGGAGATTTCGTTGGAGTTGGAGCTCGGTTGCGGTACATGCACCACCAAAAAGAGGAAAGCAAGTGAAAACAGTAGTAGTGCCAACGTACGTCCCTCCTTCATCCAGAAAAAAGAGAGACATAACGATGCTTCATTGGAGTTGAAGTTCGAGCTTGGTCCCACGGCTATGAAGAAGACGATTCAGACAAGCGATATCGGGGATTCATCGAGGCTCTTGTTGCGGAAGAAGTGGGTGCAGGAGCATATTTTAGGCCTATGGGATGCACGACGCATTGCTAATGGGATTCCAGTTGGTGTTTGGGATTTTGATACCAAGTCTGAACATGAATTGATCTTCAAATATTGGCCAAGTGGAAGTGGGAGCTATGTTCTCAATCGAAATTGGACCTAGGAGTTTGTGAAGAGGAGGAGCCTCAAGAAGGGTGATGAGATTGGACTTTATTGGGATCCACCCAATTCAAGATTCATTTTCAGCCTTCTCAATCCGACCCGCTGCAGTCAGGGCCACTTCACTGTTAGAAATAATGCAGGCATGCCTACGCTACAAGTTGCAGATGGTGCTGCATGTGGAAGTTTCCATAGCCTGTTGCGGCGACGTCCTCGATCTATGCATGCTCTTGTACGTCCTTACTAGTTCTAGGTTTCAATGACACTACTTTATTGGGTGGCCTGTTCTTAATTAGGTTGTTTGTTGTGTACGTTATCACTCGTTTTTTGTGCTGGATGTTTGATGTATCTGGTTCTTCCTCTTCTCTATTTGCCCACTCTCGCTCCCTCATTCAGGGGTTGCTTCTGTTGGCATGGAAATAATTTTATTACAACGTACAGTTTCTTGCCTCTTGTCTTTTTCACTCTCTCAAGTGGGAAAATTGTCCAACTTTTCCATGAAGTGAAAATTTTGGTTATTAAAGGCTAGAAATTAAAATAATAATTGACAAGTTCTACTTATAAATCAAAATGATCAGAAACTGAGAAACGTGATTGGATCACTTGAACACTGTCCTGTTTTTTTTCTGACTTAAAGGTGTTATTAATGTTTTCCTCCCCTTACTTGTTTGTTAAAATTTTGAAGGGGAGGAAAATAAATAGCGTTTTGAATCTTCCTCCTGAGTTATTTGATAAAAGGTAATACAGATTTTTCTCTTGAAAAAGCGTTGCTATAGTGGAGAATCGAGATCTGCCTGCCTTGTTTTCTCTTTTAATTTACACTAAAGAAGTGGTCAAGCCAACCTTTACACCAAATAATATTGAATTCAGAAATTTTTGTCGTTGCCGATGCCTAATCTCGTACGTATAGGTGAAAAAGAATAATATGTGTGTTAGATAAACGATAGATAGATAAGCTGCTAGACGTGATTTTTGCATCATATAAGTTAATTTTATACAAATTGAGAGTGTTAAAGGCTTAAAGTGATATTTTCCTCATATTAATTAAAATTACACAATTTGATGGAGTCAAGGTTCATTCTATAACTTTTGGCTATGATACTATATAAAATTACCACTTCACCTAAAAGTTTAAGGTCATAAAAATGGTAAATTTAATCAATACTTTAATAGTAATGAGTAGTAAATGGTAAGAAATATTTATTTAATTTTGATGATGTTACTGAAAAACCAAATATTATACAAACCAAATATTATACTATCTTAATCCTAATATATATATTTTGAAATACTTTATCCTAATAATTGATAGATAACAAAGTCAACAAAATTATATACTAGGAGTCCGTCAAGTCGAACTTAATTGACGGACTCGTATGCCAAGTCGGTACCCTATGCTAAAATCACCTATGACCGACCCTTAGGGTTAAGTTTGACCTATCCTTATTTTGTTTGGTTTCGTGATTATCAAATGTGATATAAATAATATGATAAAAACTTATGGAAATAACACTACCAAAAAAAGGGTATTTTTTGACGTGGCAAACAGTAATTCATATTTGCCACGTCAATATGTTTTGACGTGTCTAACTATACACGTCAACAAAAATATTCTTGACGTGCTGCTTTTTGACACGTCAAAAGTTTTTGACGTGTCTAACCAACACGTCAAAAAAAATTAACATTAATTTGTAAACAAAAATTAACATTAATTTGATATTAAAAATAATTGGCATATAAAATTTGTTTTGATTGGATAGGAAAATTAAGTTTATCATTAGAAGAAATTACTTGGTATATATATATATATATATATATATATATATATATATATATATATATATATGCATGCATAATCATTCTATATATTGTATACCAATTAATATAATTATCACATGCATGTATATAATTCAACTATTTCATTAATTTTAATTTGAACATCATATTATCATGCATAAATCAATCAGTCTAGTAATATTAAAATAATAGCTAGCCATATTAATTTTTTAAAATATATAAAACATACTTGATACATTTATTTTATAAGACCATAAACCTCACATGAACTCGCCAACACAACATATGTGGTCGGTCATTGATACATCTAATTATCTATACATCTAGAATATTAATTTATTTATTCTCTAATTAATTGTAATTGTGTTGTATGGATAATGTGTTATATAAGAGGAAAAAATTATATAATGGAATAAATATAATTTTAATAGAAATTATATGATAGAGTAAATATAATTTTAATAGAAATATAATTTAATATATAATTTTAATAAAATTAAAATAAATATAATTTATAATAATTTAAATAATATAATATATTTAATTATTTATTATAATTTTTGACGTGCCATGTGACTTTTGACGTGTTGTAGTTAGAATGTCAAAATATTTTGACGTGTCTAACCAACACGTCAAAAAAAAATTATATATATATATATATATATATATATATATATATATATATATATATATAAATTAATTTTAATTTTGATATAAAAAATATGTATTAAAAACAATTAATTTTAATTGGCATAAAAATTAAATTTGATTGGATAGGAAAATTAAGTTTATCATTAGTATAAATTACTTGGTATATATGTATACGTGTATATATATATATATCACATGCATGCCAATTAATATCACATGTGTATACATATATATATCTATGCATGCATAATCATTCTATATATTGTATACCAATTAATATAACTATCACATGCATGCATATAATTCAACAATTTCATTAATATTAATTTGACCATCATATTATCATGCATAAATCGATCAGTCTAGTAATATTAATATGATAGCTAGCCATATTAATTTTTTAAAAATATATAAAACATACTTGATACATTTATTTTATAAGACTCGCAAACCTCACATGAACTCGGCCAACACAATATATGTGGTCGGTCAGTGGATACATCTAATTATCTATATACCTAGAATATTAATTTATTTATTCTCTAATTAATTGTAATTGTGTTGTATGGATAATGCGTTATATAAGAGGAAAAAATTATATAATAGAATAAATATAATTTTAATAGAAATTATATGATAGAGTAAATATAATTTTAATAGAATTAAAATAAATATAATTTATAATAATTTAAATAATATAATATATTTAATTATTTATTATAATTTTTTGACGTGCCATCAAAACAATTTTGACGTGTCTAACTAACACGTCAAAAAAAAAATTAAGTTTAATTTTATCACATGTATATATATATCAAAATTAATTTTAATTGGCATAAAAAATTAATTTTGATTGGATAGGAAAATTATAGTTTATCATATTAGTATAAATTACTTGGTATATATGTATACATATATATATCACATGCGTGCCAATTAATATCACATATATATATATATATATATATATATATATATATATATATGTGTGTGTGTGTGTGTGTGTGTGTGTGTGTGTGTGTGCACATGCATAATCATACTATTATCTGTACATCTATAATTTTAATTTGTAAAAAATTAAGATTTGAATTGGTATGAAAAATTAATTATATCATATTAGTATAAATTAATTGGTATATACGTATATATCATATGCATGCCAATTAGCTAGTATTATAATCATATACTATTGTACAATTAATATTATTACATGCATATGAATCAAACATTTCATTCATATATACATGATATGAAATTATCATGCATAAATTATTCTAGCTAGTAATATTAATTAAACAAATGAATTTTATTATCTGTACGTTTAGAATATTAATTTGTTTATTATCTAATTAGTTTTAAGTATATTGTATGGATAATGTGTTATATAAGAGAAAAAATTGATATAATAAATAATGATATAATTAAATTAAGTAAATAAATGATATAAATTAAAATTGTATATTTTTAAAATTTAAATGTAAAAATGCTCTTGACGTGTCACATGTGGACACGTCAAGAAGTTTTGACGTGCCACATGTGGCATGCCAAGAGTTCTCGACGTGCCATGTGGCACGTCTTGAGTTTTTGACGTGCCACATGGCACGTCAAAAAGGCTCCTCGGGAAGGCGCGTCCGCCAGCTGCGCCTTCCCTTTTTTTTTCTTTTCTTTTTTTTCTTCTTTCTTCTTCCTTCTTCCCTCTCTTTCTTTCTCTCCCCCTCGCAACTCAGGCTATAGACCCATTTTCATCCGCCATTTTTTTTTCTCCATCAGCCCTCTGCAGCATCTCTCTCACCCGTGTGCTCTCTCTCAGCCTGGCCGTTCTCTAGGCCTCTTTTGGATCACGTTGTCTCTCTCTCTCGGTGGTTCTCTCTCTCCCTCGGTGGTTCTCTCTCTCACCGGCGCCCGTCACCGCCGTTGCTCCCTCCGGCGACCAAGCGTTCTCCGATCGACTCTCAAAAATTAGGTATATATATACCTGATTTTAGTTTATATATATATTTATATATAAACTAATTTATTTATTTATTTATATAAATATGCAATTTACAGTACTGTATATTATTATATATTGTTGATGTAGTTATATTAGCAAATTATTTTTACATGTTAGCTAATTAGTTTATTTGCTTAAGATTTATGTTATGTATTACTTGTTTGACATATATGTTTTGTATATGGTGAAAATATTGTTTAATATATTTGCATGCAAAATTACGTACCTTCATAGTTTGAAATTAGTTTTTTGTATAGGATTTTGCATTTACATTTAGACCCATATTTGTGTAGGTTTTTCTTTTGCACATTATCGTAACAAAAAAAAAATAAAAAAATACACAAATAAGAAATGCATATCTATTTTGGTTGTTAATTTATGATTAGATTTTGTAAATTTAGAATAAGTATGTAAATGCTAAGATCGAAAAAAGAAAGTAAGAAACAACTAACATAGGTTGCTAGATTTATTTTATGTACACTTTCCATACAAATACATAAATGTTATAATAAGCGGACAAAAAAAAAACCAACATTTAACCTAGCTAGGTATATCTAATTTATTTAGGGTCCCCATATATAACAAAATAATTAATTTAGGTCTTACAACTTTAGATTATGTAAATGTTGTAAGAAACGAAAACAAAAAATTAGCAGCAAATAAGATAGCCACATATATTTTATCTAGGTTCCCCATGTGGCATGTCAAATGTTTTTAAATTTGGACCTTAATTTTGTTTAGGTTTTGTAAATTTTGATTATGTAGATGTTATAATTAATACTCAATGTATGTGTTTATTTGTTAAAAATATACCAAAATTTGAAACGATGTACTTAAAGAAATACACATAAGAAAAAAAAAAAAAAACATCTAACTAACTAACTTAGATTTATTTTATTCAGTTAGGGTTACAGTAACTAAAACTATGGAAAAGAGTTGGATGACAAAGTTTAGGGGTACGAGGGAATATAGAGACGAGTGTAGATCATTCGTGGAGTTTGCAGTTAGGAACTGTACAATCCCTGATGAAAAAATTCACTGCCCCTGTAAGGTATGCCGTAATAAGCAGCGCCACCTGCCGAATTTGGTATTTGACCATTTGACAGGGGGTAAGAGAATAATGATTGCATACAGAACCTGGTATTATCACGGGGAGAGGCCTGTCCGGTCTCCTGTTGCAGTGTCTACTTCGACTACCACGATCATAGATCAGGATATAGGCACAGCATAAGGTGAAAACATGCAGTCAATGTTGCGTGATCTATTCGGCATGCACGGTGTCGTGGAAGACAATTGTGAGCCTGAAGTGGCGGTGCAGGGGAATGAAGAAACTGTGAATGAAGAAGCCGACGATGGTGACGTACTAAAGTACAATAACTTGCTTAAGAAGGCAGAGAAGCCACTTCATGATGGGACCAAACATAGCAAGCTTAGTGCTACTGTACATCTGTACAATTTGAAGTGTGTTGGTGGACTTAGTAACGCAATATTTTCATATTTTCTTGAGTTCATCAATCAGTTGCTGCCTCCTAGAGATGACGCTTTGCCAGTTAATACATATGAGGCGAAAAAGTTTCTAAGGGACATGGGCCTCGGGTAGGAGAAGATCCCGGCGTGTCGTAATGATTGTATGTTATTCTGGAAGAACAATAAGGATTTGGATACATGTACTGTTTGTGGAGTATCGAAGTGGAAGGATGAAATTTAGTTGGATGAAGATGGTCAACCCATATCGTCGAGTAAGAAACGCCCGGTCAAGGTGTTGCGGTGGTTTCCACTCATACCACGACTACAGAGATTGTTTATGTCAGAGCATACTGCTCCTTATATGAGGTGGCATGTAGAAGGCCGGACTAAGGACGATGTATTGAGGCATCCGGCCGATGGTGAAGCGTGGAGGGCATTCGATAATTTGCATCCAGACTTTTCGGCGGACAATAGGAACGTCAGGCTTGGACTAACCTCGGATGGATTTAATCCATTCGGGAACATGACCACATCCCATAGCACTTGGCCTATAATGTTTGCACTGTACAACTTGCCTCCTTGGACGTGCATGAAACAAACGTCATTTATCCTATCCCTGATAATCCCGGGCCCGAAGTCACCTGGAATGGATCTAGATGTCTACCTACGACCCTTAATTGAGGAGTTACAGAAACTATGGACTGTAGGTATACCCACATTTGACGTGTAAAAAAAAAAGAATTTTGTTCTGCGGACGCAGTTGATGTGGACAATTAATGACTTCCCGGCATACGCAGATTTGTTCGGGTGGCCTAACAGGGGTGAGAAGGCATGTCCCTGCTGTATGTACTCGACGAGGTCCAAGCGGTTAAAACACGGCAGAAAATTTTGTTATATGGGGCACAGGCGATACTTGCCAATTGATCATTCGTGGAGGAGGAATAAAATAACATTTGACGGCAAACAAGAATTTGAATGTGCCAAGTGGAGATGAAGTTCTTAGACAATTACAAGATATGCCATATAGGGATGAGAATGCCGGTAAGGCAAGGACGGATAATAAGAAAAAAGACAAGAAACGGAAGAAGAGTGGGCTGACAGAAAGAGAAGGCGAGACTGCTAACGTATTGTGGAAGAAGAAAAGTGTTTTCTTTAAGTTGCCGTATTGGAAAGATAATCTATTGTGGTACAACCTTGATGTCATGCACATTGAGAAAAATGTGATGGACAACATTCTTGGCACAATACTAGACATTCCAGGGAAAACGAAAGACAACATCCAAGCCCGCACAGACTTGCAAGAAATGGGGTTGAGACATACACTTTATCCGTACATGGGCGAGGATGGTCAAACATATATGCCCGCAGCTTGCCACACGATGTCTAAAGACGAGAAAACACATTTTTTGAAAGTGCTTCGAAATGTAAGGGTGCCGGACAGATATGCCTGGAATATTTCCCGATGTGTACGACTTAGTGATCGTACGATATTCGGTTTGAAGAGCCATGACAGTCACGTAATTATGCAACTTCTCCCTATTGCATTGCGTGGATCATTGCCAGGAAACGTGGTTAGACCACTTGTCGGGATGTCTTCATTCTTTAGGGGCCTATGTTCAACGTCATTGACACAAGAGGATATGGACCGACTAGAGGGTGACATTTATATTACTTTGTGCCAAATGAAACGGGTCTTCCCCCCAAGTTTTTTTACTGTGATAGTTCACTTGGTCGTGCATCTTGTCCGTGAATGCCGACTCGGTGGACCGGTACAGTATAAGTGGATGTATTCAGTAGAGAGCTAATGTCACATTCCGATATTTCTCTTCTTTTATCTTGTAAATAAATTCGAATGTTACGTTGAAATAATCTCATACAGCGGAAAAACTGTAACTATGAATACAAAACAATACCGTTAAAATACTTTTCTTGATACAAAAAAAATATACCCAAAGCTATGTCGTACAAGGCATTTATACAAATCTATTCGACAGTCTAAACTCTAGACAAAACTTAACCAACTTGGAATCTTTGTACATCTCAATATGAATCTCTAATCACAACTGTATAATTACCTTGACTTTCCATTCCTGCAAGCACTTCAAAAATTGTAAAATAATGAGTCAATTGATTCACAATAATATAAATCACTGTTGAAGCAGTTATATCAAAAGACCAGATATTTAATAAAACTATAAAGATCTGTATTATTGAATATCAATATCATACTCAGTAAGTAAGAATACTTACAGTGGGTTATAGGAATGAATAATCAAAGGTAATTACTTGTTAAAACTCATTCTGCTGTAGTTAATCCTTCATCAAAATTTCTCAGTCACTAAGTCTCTCTGTCTCTCGCCCAACTTTCTTTCTTTCTTCCTCTCAATCTCCTTTCTCTGACTTATCTCAATCTCTCACTCTCCCTCTTCTCTGGTTCGGTTGAGGCAAGAAAGAATGACTTAAATAGGCAAGAGGGAGTAAAGAAAAACAGAAGAAAAGAAAAATAATGGGTTGTACGTGAGGAGTCAAAAAGGAAGAAATTCTCTCTTTCCCACTACAATACAACACGGTCACCAAGGCAAACACTACAATTTATTAAAAATAAATCTAATAAAATCTCCAATACTATTTTCACCTAATTTCCCTTAAAAATCTGAATCCCACAAATTCCTCACTCATAAAATCAATCACCAATTATTACAATCATACTCCAAATTATATCAATCAATCATCAATTATCATAACTCTTAAATCTCCCAATAAAATAATCAACATCATAATATAATAACCTCAAATCAATATTCATTCCAATAATATTCATAAGATCTAATAAATTTCCCAAAAATAAATATTATTACCTAATATCATCAATAAATATCTCCACCTCAAAAGAAATATCATTACCTAATATGAATAATATATCATCAAATCAATATCTCTAAAATAAGACTTTAAAAATCTGGGACGCTACAGGTAAAATAACTTTACCAATATTCATCATATTATTTTTTCTTCGATATAAAACCGTCATTAACTGTAATGAATGAATTATGATCATATGTAGAAGCCTTGGGTGTTCAAATCTAATGTTCGCAATAAAGCGGCTCTTGAGGGCTGCATTGCGGAGGGCTACATAGTAACAGAGTTAGTGGCATTTTGCTCAAGGTATTTAGATCACACACCAACATTTCACAATAGGGCTTTAAGAAACCCGGATGGTTCAAAGGGGGTGGGAACACGAGTCATCCTCGACCGTGTCACATTGACACAAATTCACCGATACATTATGTTTAACTCGGACGAGTTCCTTCAACTACGGATATAAGTCGTGTTAGTAGTGTATTCAAGTTCAATATCACCTAGCACCCTTAGTTGTAAATTATAATATAATTTAAACTTTGTATTGTAGAGTGCACATGGATACTCTTAGGCGATCATGCGATAGGGGGCGAACGATAAAGGATGAGTTGGAAACCCAACATCATGCGTTGTTTTGCGATTGGTACCGTAACTACGTAAGACTACCGTAATGTTTAACTGTTACAGACCCATTATATTTAGTTATTGGTTCATAACAACTAACAAAACTTTCTTATGGTCAATTGTACGTAATATACTCGCAGGTTGATCGATTGGACGATCGACAAAGGAAGGAAATAGGTGAGAAACTGGTAATGCATTGTAGAGGGCCGAAGGCCACAGCTACCAGATATAACAGATATGTGGTTAACGGGAAGCTGTTTCGCACTATTGCATTCGATGTTAGAAAAAGGACGCAAAACAGCGGGGTGTGCGTGCCAACTGTTGATGGCGAAACGTACTATGGGAAGTTGACGGAAATAATTGAGGTGGAGTACTTCAACAGGACTAAGTAGATTTTGTTCAAGTGCGATTGGGTAGACAACACGAGGGATAGGGGGTACAAGGTAGACGAGTATGGCATGCTGCTTGTCAGCTTCAAAAACCTTGTCCATCGGGGCCAAGAAAGTACTGATGAGCCGTATGTGCTAACGTCACAAGTTGACCAAGTCCTTTGCGTCTAAGATCAAAGGGATCCTGATTGGGCTTGTGTTGTAAGGACTAAACCTAAAAACGTATACGACATTGGACAAGGTGAAGGTCCTGATGATGAAAGTGTCAACTACCACGAGTGTGAGCCGCTCCTATTGACCAGCAATAATGAAGTTGATCCGCATGATGGCATTGACTATATCCGACAAGATTTAGATCCGTATGTGGTTATAAAAAATTTAAAACTTTAATAATATATATACTTCACATTATTTTGTCGTATTTAATGTTATTTCTTTTTACATTGGCTGGTTATTGTGGTGCATATTTTATCTATCATATGCATAATTAATTAGGTATATTATGTGTTTTGCAGGTTAACATGAGTACGAGGGAGAAGAGTCGACGACGAGGGTCCTTACAGATAGACGACCAAGGGTATAGATCCTTCTTCAGCATGGGGAAGGGTCTCAGCAGGTTTCGTATCACACGGAGGCCTCATATGACCTTGGTACTCCGATACCTACCATGAGCGAGATGGAGCTATGTGCACATGGTGAGGTAGAGAGATTGTTCCCCCCTGAGCTGAACAGCGTCCCATTCAGTGAGCCATCGCATCCGGATGATAGCGAGACACAGTACTATGGAGAGGACGCGGATGATGGCTCAAGTGACTTGGAGCTTAATGATCCTCCAAAAGAGTTGGGCATTCGCCAGCTCCGAACAATAAGTAAGTATATGTGCTTCAAATACCCATATTGAATATGTATAAAATTGATGTAGTTACTATTAAATTTCAAATAATTAACATTTGCAATTATTAATGTGTTAGGGATTGGGGGAGACGGGAGGGAGCACCCAATTTCAGGTGGTGGACATTCCACCATCGAACAAGAAGTGGGAGGTCCCCCCCGGGCAAAAAATCGTCTGCAAGTACAATAAGGCGTGGCAGCCCGTAGGATTTAGCGGGATGAAATTCAGAAGAGAGACCGGCAACGTCATAAGGGCCGGGAATTATGTTAGGCTCCGGGATGAATGGGAGCATGTACCTCCCCGTGCGAAGGAAGATGTATGGGACGCCTTGATGGTATGGTTAAATTCTTTCTCCTATTTTCGCACGTGTATTTCAATATTTTAAACGTTGTTAATGTGTGAAATTATACGCCTAATGTTTTCAACTTATATATGCAGACTCAATTCTACATGTCGCCTGAGTACGATCTCGAGACGATTAAAATGGACGCCTTCAGAGATATGGGCTCGAAGCTGAAGAGTTGGAGACACTCTGTAAAACGCTCGTTAAGAATCATGGAGGGCGATACTCCAGACTCAGTGAAGGCAAGAATGGGTGAGGCTGCCGTTAGAAAATACGACGCCGATGACTTGAATATCTTGTTGGCGAGGTGGTGCGACTCGAAGAATCAGGTAGGTCCGGAGTGTAGTGGAATTAATTGTAATTGTTTAGTTTCATTAATTGTACGTAATTGGGTTAGGCCTGACATTTTAAGAGTGATATACATGTAAGAGTTTGCTGCCAAGATGAAGGAATTGCGAGCAAAAAATAACACACCTCACTGCACTGAGTCGATGAGCTTCGCTAGGGCGACATATCAAGAGGTATTTATATATTGTTACCGCATATTTAAATTATGACCTAAACAACCGATTATATGTATTGATTTTTTTTTTTTTTGTATTGATTTTTTTTTTCTATGCAGACTGTATCCTTAGGCGCTCCTCCGACTTGAGCGCAAAGTTACATCAAGAATCACACAAATAAGGATGGTGGCTATCAAAATGACGTGGTCAGGGAAAGATGCGTAAGTACTCAAGCATATATATTTTGATAAATTATTTATGATTAACGTTCCTTTTACGAGATACTAACTTGTTTTTTAATGTACAGGAGAGGATAAGAGAATTAATGCCCACCAACCCGGCAAATACTGAGACCGGGACGGTACAGTGGACACCTAATGATGCGTATGCTCAGGCGTATGGAAATAAGCTTGAGTATGCTGGCAGGGTCCGCCAGTTGGGTCTGAATGAGCTGCCGGTGCGGGGCAGCATACATTCGTACTATACACCGTCCCAGACACGGTCTCAAAATTCTTGGAACTACTCGTTCTCACAGATGACGGATAGAATTAGAGAACTTGAAGAGGAGCGGGCACAAGAAAGACGTGTGATGGAAGAAGAGCGGGCAGCACAAAGACGTGCAATGGATGAGATGGCGAGGCAGATTGAAGCACAAAAAGCCCAGATAGCAGATAAAGATGCTATGATTGAGGCCTGTTTCCGCCAGATTGAGGCCATGTTTGAGTCGACGTGCGGATCTGCCCCGGATGTAATGATATACTCCAAGTTTTTGTAACAATTGTTAACTGTTAGAAACAACTGTTTGAAACCCCTAGTTACAGCGGTCCATTTTAGAACTTATGTATATTTGCATAACTGTATAGAGTAATTTAAAATTTTTGTATTGATTATTATTGGTTTACAACTCATTTGTAGGTAATGCAGATTAAGAGTTGGGGGATGAATGTGTTGAGTTGGGCGTCACACGTCGTTTATCATCACTGTTTGTTAAGTTCTAGGGAAAAATATAAAAAAGCCCCCCAAACTACCAGCCGTTTGCGATTTGGCCCCCTGATGTTCCAAAAGCCATAAAGTAGCCCCCCAAACTACCAAAATGTTGCATTTTGGCCACTCCGTTAGTCAAAACCGTTAGTCTGAATGGGAACCTCGAAACGACGCCGTTTTATTAGGGTTATGTTACGAAATTGCCCTTATGGGATTTTTTTTTTTTTTTTTTTTTTTTTTTTAAGCTGGAGCAAAACGGCGCCGTTTTGCTTATGGTTTGGGAACCCTAAGCAAAACGGCGCCGTTTTGCTTAGGTTAATAGGTAACATTTTCGGTTTAGGGAAAAATATAGTTCTCCTCCTTCTCCTTCACGCTCACGCAGGTCCCCTCTCACCCGTTCCCCTGGTTCACCCAGCCCCCCGCCCGATTGTCGGCTTCCCCGTTCACGCAGCCCCCCCGCACGGTGCGCCGCCCGATCGTAGCCATCCCCCGGTCACGCAGCCCCCACGCAGCCCCCCTTGCACGCTGCGCCGCCCGATCGTAGCCATCCCCCGGTCACGCAGCCCCCCGTTCACGCATCCGGTCCCGCCATCCTGAAGGTAGCCTACTTTCCCGATTGAGTTTTTCCTATGGGTTTGGTTGTTTTGTTGAAGATTTTGTGGAGAATGGGTTTGGTTTGTTTGTAGAAGATTTTTCTGGAGAATGGGTTTGGTTGTTTTGCAGAACATTTTGTGGAGAATGGGTTTGGTTGTTTTGTATATGTATTGATGTTCTGATTTAGTGTGAAGGAGAATTCGCTTTATAGTGTCCAAAAGTGATTGGGTCCCTATGTTTAGAATATTTTTGCCTTGTCTGCAGCACAGCCGTTGTTTTTAGTATAAATTTTTTTTTGGTTAAAAATTGAAAGTTATTGGTTGCTGTGTATATTGTCTGCTTATTGTCGGATGGGTTGGTTTAAAATTTTGCATTCTGCCTTCCCTTTGTTCTGTGGTCCCCCTTGTTGTAATGCATGTCACATGTGGTCCCCTTTATTGTCTGCTGTAAAGGAAGAGAAAGAAGAAAAATCTGAACAAACAATGACAAGCAATACATCATAAGGTGACCGAAAATTAACAAAAAAGAAATGAAATTGTCCAAATGTAGAGCACCCACCTTGCTTCTTTCAACCTACGGCTTGAGTGTCGAATTATGATTTTTGTATGCTACATAACGCCATTTTATTTAAAATGCACTCCCAAATGAGGAACTTTCAACTATTTTTTTTAAAAACACATCTTTGGCTTGCAAATTCTTAAATGAACTCCAATAGAAAGTAGGCATTAAAAAGTTTGGAATAAAACCACTCTTTCGCAAAAATTTTGGAATAAGTTAAGTTAAAAAGAAAGTGAAAATGTCTAGGGTTAAACACAAAACACAAATGTCAATGAATTAGTTGCATCCTGAGGCCATGCTTGACTAGCTCCAAAAGGGGTATCCAAATATACACGTTTTTCTCCCTTATGATGTGAGAGTTTCAATATTCAAATATTAGTATTTTCTTCTCTTGTTCTTCTTTTTTCTTTTTTTTTTTCTTTTCATTTTATCTCTCCTTAATTATATGCATCATGCATGCATGGGAGAGGACAAAGATAGGAATATGTCTCACTTTGGTGGTATTTTGTTGCTACTTGTATGTTGCACGTGTTTGAGAATGTCGAAGTTGACAAGGATGAAAATTTTTTAATTTTTAATTTGTGTAAGGGAAGCTTGCATATTTATTTATTGGAAAAAAAAAATCAGTTAAAGTTACAAAATTGTGTGGTCATTTTGTAACATAAATAAAGTTAGATTGGAAAAAAGAATATGTATAGCACTTACTTCATTTTTACTCTAGTAACGTAAATATATATTCTTGAATTATTTTTTTATCGCACATATACAATCATGATAATTTTATAGTGTCGAGTAACCCTACATCCCATCACTATTTCCAACCTCCATCCGCAATGGGTGACGTGGCCATATATAATAATGTCATATAAAATACTCATATGATCATATGAAGCTTCATGTGCCTTTATAATTGGGTGTGCATAATTAATGACCATATATTGTCTAGATTTGTTTCCGATATGTTCCCTTACTTTAGATTGCATGCCTTGTACAATTTAACGTTAATTATTATTTTTATTTTTCCTGTGAAGTGACTTTAAATTAGTTAAAGTTAAATTGTACTTAATAGTAGTTGATATTTACATAAACTTGAATTTCTATTAGTAAATTTTTTTTTTAATATTTTATTGAGTTGTTAATTTTCTTTACTTCTTTTATTGTTTAGGATGACTATATGAGAGCTTGTGTTTGAGGTGCATTACGGTGGTAAGATTAATAGGGGGTTTACGTGCACATATGTGGGGGGTGAGGTAGATGTGCATGATGAGACGTACGATGAGGACAAGTTGTCATTTTTTGAGATTGAGGGTATAGTAAAAAACTATGGATACAAGTCAGGGGATCTAGTGTATTACTTACAACAAGGTTGTACTTTTCAAGGGGGTTTGAAATTAATTTCATCGGATCATAACGTCTTGGAAATGGTTGCTGCACATAAAGGGGTACCGGTTATTGAGTTGTATCTTGTTTCATTTGATGAGCCTGCAGTTAATGACGATGAAGATGAAGACGATAATGATGATGATGATGGTGAACATTGTGAAAATAGTAGGATTGATGGAGATGATCCTTATTCGGACCAGACTTGTTTGATGAAGATAGCAATCTACCTGGACCATCCACGACAGGAGGAAATGTTGAGGAGGGTGGTGTTGAGAGTAATGACGAGGGTGATGGGGAGGGTAATGAGGGTGAGGATGGTGATGAGGATAATGATGAGGAGGGGGATGAGGATAATGATGAGGAGGGGGAGAGTGATGAGGCGGCGGAGGATGATGATGAAAATGCAAATGCAAGGGTAGCTAAAAAAGGTAGTGGAAGGGGTCAGTGCTATGGTGATGAGGTTGATGATGATGATGCAAACTCTGACATGACTAGAAGTGACATTCTTGTATCCCCTCCTAGAAGTGACGAGGAGAATGAGGTTTCATCTATTTCCAGATTTGTAACTAGGCGAATAGAGTTTCAACCGACTGACATGTCGAATCCACAGTTGAGTAATGGGCAGCTGTTTCCCTCAATCAAAGTGTTTAGAGAAGCAATTAGGGAGAACAATTTGAAGAAGGGGAGGGATGTAAGGTTTAAAAAAAATTACCTAGCCAAATGTATTGTCGTATGCAGAGATCCACGTTGTAGGTATCGGGTTTATGGCCGTAAATCCAAGGATCAAGAGTCATTTGAAATTAGATCGATACAAGACAAGCACACTTGTACAAGACAGCATAGGAATTCGACTGTGAAATCTGCATGGATTGCTGATAAACTTATTGACAAGTTTAGAGTGCAACCTAACATGCCGTTGAAGGCAATTCTTGGGGAAGTGAAAGACAAATGGGGTGTTGATGTTAATAATTGTCAATTGTATAGGGCTAGGAGAATTGCAAAGGAAATGCTGCAGGGCAAAGTAAAGCTGCAATACAATAAGCTGTGGGATTATTGTGAAACCGTTAGACAAACGAATCGGGGTAGTTGTGTGATGATGAAGGTTGAGAGACCTTTACTTGACTACCCATCATGTTTCCAAAGGTTGTATTTCTCATTGGCTGCCATGAAGAAAGGTTTTCGAGCTGGTTGTAGGCCTATCATTGGGTTGGATGGGTGCTTTTTGAAGGGAACTTATAAGGGACAGCTTTTGTCAGCCATTTCGAGGGATGGCAATAATAACATTTACCCAGTGGCTCTTGCAGTTGTTGAGGCAGAAACCAAAGACAGTTGGATATGGTTTCTTGAGACATTGCTCTCAGATCTTGGCACCCCTCCTGCACAAGGATGGACATTTATTTCTGATCGTCAAAAGGTAACTATATTATGAGTTCATTATGTTTATTCCTTTTTTGTTTTTCATTGTTTTTGTTAAAAGATAACAAAGTGTTGTTTATTATTCATTGTGGTTGTAGGGGCTACAACCAGGGTTTGACGTGGTGCTTCCCGAGGGTGACCATCGGTTTTGTGTGAGGCATTTGTATGCCAACTACAGAGACGCAGGGCATCGTGGTCTTGCATTGAAAGACAAGTTATGGGCTGCGGCTGCTGCATACACTAAAGCTGAATTCCATAAGGCAATGGATGAATTGAAGCATATAAGCGAGGATGCACACAACTACTTGTCAAATGTTGACCCAAGCTCATGGTCCAGGGCTTGGTTCAATACATTCCCAAGGTGTGATCTACTTGTCAACAACCTCTGTGAGTGCTTCAATGCTTACATCCTGAATGCGCGTGACCTGCCGATCATATCCATGCTAAAATTCATAAGGAAGAAGTTGATGAAGAGATATCAAATGAAGAGGGATGGCATCCGCACCATGACTGGTACGCTATGTCCAAGGGTTGTTGCCAAATTGGACGAAATTGGACAAGTTGCTGGGCATTGCTACAACACATATGCTGGGGATGGGTTATATGAAGTAACCCACAATAATAAACAATATGTTGTGAATTTGTTGAGGAAAACTTGTGGGTGTAGACAGTGGGACATGACAGGAATTCCCTGTGCACATGCAATGTCTGCAATTTGGTTTTTTAATGCAAACCCGGAGGATTACGTAGATGATTGGTATAGCATTGAGATGTATAAAAAGGCATATGATGACATTGTGTATCCAATGCCTGGAGAGGACCAATGGGTGAAGACTAACTGCGACAAAATGGACCCCCCTATAAGTAGAATACAACCAGGGAGGCCCAGAAAAGTAAGGACAAGGGGTCCAGAAGAGCCGATTAATCAATACCGTATGAGGAAGGGTGGAGTGAGGATGAGATGCAGCAAATGTAGAAGGGTTGGACACAATAGCAGAACATGTCCACGAAACAGAACAGAGGCAGTGAATTATAGAAGAGGAAGCAGTAGTGGAAGACAACATGAGGTGAGTTAATTTTTGTCAAGCAGATTTTCTCCTGTTCATTATATATTGTATGATGTTATTAATTTACAAGCTTATTATCATAGGTACAAGATGATAGTGGTCGAAGTGTACATGATCAGACCCCAACTCCCCAGCCAACCATTGATGCTGAAATAGTAAGTGATAAACTGTTTAAATGTCATTACTCATTATAATTAGTTCATTACATTTGATTTACCAAGTTGACATCATATTTGCAGATTTCGCAAGATGCTGATGCATCTTCTAGAGGTAGGAGTACTAGGGGTAGGGGTAAGGGTAGAGGTAGAGGTCAGTTTCAACCTACCCCAGAAGGGTCTACTGGACTGCAAAGAGGTGGACCAAGAACTAGGGGAGGGCCTACTGGGCTGCACAGAGGTGGACCAAGAACTAGGGGATGGCCCACTGGACTGCATATTAGTGGACCAATGACTAGGAGTGGAGGTAGAGGTCAGTTTC
This sequence comes from Corylus heterophylla, assembly GCA_016403345.1. Lineage (NCBI taxonomy): Eukaryota > Viridiplantae > Streptophyta > Magnoliopsida > Fagales > Betulaceae > Corylus > Corylus heterophylla. Next base: position 23,626,954 of record CM028141.1, read on the forward strand.
AGGGTACAGTCCTTACCGTCAGATTATATGGGCCATCTCAACATCAAACCCCACAGTCTCAGGGCAATTCTACTGTGAGCAAATGATTATAATATTACTTTTGGATGACATAATAAAATGTTATTTCAAATATTTAATATTGTGAAATGTTACAACGTTTCAGGGTACTGGTACTGTCAATACCGTAAGGTTATACGGACCTCCTCATACACAGTCTGCACAATCTCAGAGCCTTTCTAGTGTCAATGTGAGTACTTCACACACTAAGTGTTTATTTTGTTAAATTATTATACACTTCAATCATAACATGAAGAAGAGAAAATTGAGAATGTTTTGTCAAAAAAATTAACAAACTATTTTGCCATTGGTACATGTGGCCACACTATAGCCTATAAAATTGTGCCACATATAGACCCAACCAGAGCTGACTTACCACATCATCTCATTTCAGCCCCATGTAGCATTTTGGTAGAAACAGCTCGGTCGACTCATGTGCCTCATAATTTTGGTATTTTTGGAAATAAACTCGTTATTACTAGAGAGAGTCTACTATTCCTCTATGTTAGAATCCAGTTGTCTGTGTATATTTTGTGGACACGGATATATGATCTAAACCAAAGGTTATGGATTGCCATTGACTTTATGAACTTATACAATTATTACCTTGATCATTGTTTATGATGATGATTAATTCATGTTTCCCATATAACATATCCATCCTTGATAAAAGCCATTCATATGCTGTGTGACATTAAATAGCTTGTCTATTCAACAATGTACTCTTTGGTTTGCTAAAATCATAGTAACATTTTGGTTGTTTTTTTATATTTGAAAGTAACATTTTCTGAGTTCAGTTTCTTTTGGCATATATAGAGTGCCTATGCAATTCCTATAGTATGGTTGTAAGCTTGTGACAAAATTCATGCATCTGGATGTATTCGGACCAAAAGAGAATTCATCTCTTTGAGAATTTTGATTAAAGGGTTCATTTGTCATTTGACGAATGCAATTTTCTCTTCAATCATATTTAATAATATTATAAATTGAGAATGTTTGTCAATATGTTTAGTTTTGAACTAATATTTATATCTCCCCCAAAAATGTTATAATGTGACGTGTGTGTGTGTGTGTGTGTGTTTTGAATTGTGTGTTAATGTGTGTGTATGTGTTTTGAATTGTTTGATAATGTGTGTGTATGTGTTTTGAATTGTTTGTTAATGTCTTTTGTCTTCTATATATATATATATATTTTGTATTAAACGTATCTACAATTTTGGGAATTTTTTATTTTTTATTATTGGTTCCCCAAATGTGAGCCCACAGTTGTCGACGCAGGAACATGGAACATCGCACCTAGAAGGGTCTCCTTTACCAAGCGGATCTTCTCAGCATTCTCAACAACATTTGGGGCGTACTACTGCATGTACATCAACACCTGCCAAAAGAGGTAAAACGATTGTACCGACTGTGGATAAGGCAATTGCAGTCATGGAGGCTAACAAGAGAAAAAGGAAGAAGCCAGATTGGCAAAAATATTAGACACCAAGAAAATGGATTACTATAGAGATAATTGATCGTTGTGGATGTGTATATATATATATATATATATATATATGTATGGTTAATGCTACAATTTGGTTATTTTGGATGTGTAATATGTATATAGGTGATGGTAGACACATTAACCTTGTAGCCGTTACAATTTGGTTATTTTGGATGTGTAATATGTATATAGGTGATGGTAGACAGATTAACCTTGTAGCCGTTACAATTTGGTTATTTTGGATGTGTAATATCTATATAGGTGATGGTAGACACATTAACCTTGTAGCCATTACAATTTGGTTATTTTTGGATGTGTAATATGTATATAGGTGATGGTAGACACATTTACCTTGTAGCCGTTACAATTTGGTGATTTTGGATGTGTATTATATATTCGGTTTATGTTTACAACATGTACCTTGTGTATGAAACCATTATATTTTTGATAGAAAATTCAACTTATCAAATTGTATCATGAACAAACTCTTAACTACAATTGCACGAGGAAAACACCAATTACACCAGGACTAGGTGTAAACACTACTTTATAGAACACAATCAATGCAATTCGGTTGGAATAGGTAAATGTACAAACAATTGAAACTCATCAAATTGTCATATTAGGAAATTGAAACAAGGTTTCGCACTTTAACATAGGTTTCACACTTTAATACAACATACTAAATAATAGTCCTTAACGTACATAGGTTTCTCCCTCTCACGGCAACATTGCCCTACTGACAGTGCAATGACGTTTCTCCCTATCATTAACAAAACAAGACAACAACAAAAAAGCTAAGATCAAACAAGTGGCCAATGACATCCTTAAGTTTTTTTCAATGCTATTATTTTTGTACTTTTCAGCAGCAATTTGCAACGTCAACTTTGCCACTTCAGTTTCAAAACCTTTCTTCTGATCAGCTATTTGGGCATCAAACTGTGACACAGGGAGCATAGCTTCTTCGTCAACCCACATAAAATAATCACAACCCCGATCACTTTCGCTCTGCATATTTCATAAATGAGAATTACTAACCAATTCACAAACAAAGTGTAATATAATTCACAATGGAGTTCTTCAATGTTATTTGATTTAAGAGAGTCAAAAACAAAAGAAGACAAATAAGACAACAACAAAAGGAGACCTTATGAGCTTTCAAACTATTTCTATTTATGGAGTGTGAAACATTTACATCCTTCAATTTTCCAATACTCCAATGGAAAAGACCCAAAAACTTTGTCAAACAAGGCCAACCTTATTTGGTAATGGACATGCCTAATTCTAATGAAAAATAATAATAAGAATTAAAAAAAAAAAAGAGTCTAAAGACCCACCTTTCTAATTAACATTATCTTTATTTGCTTAGAACAATAAATGATTGTTGTATGCTCTAAGAGAGAGCTAAAACAGTCGCATAGAATGGGAATATATACCATGTTATTATTAATTATTATTATTGGGAATAGATTGACATATGTTTTCATCATGTACATAAAAACGATGTCATTAAACATCAAGAAGCAATTAACCAAATTAATAAGGCAAAAGGGGATAATAATTAAACTTATGCTATTGGGATACAAAGTGATGAATGAGATACAAAGTGAATATGCTATTGGGATACAAAGTGATGAATGGGTCTCAGAAAATGGGGTCCTGCATTTCAAAAGTAAATGAATATGTTCATCAAATATCTTCTTCTTTTTTTTTTCTTTCCTTAATTTTTTGGCAGCTTACTTATTCAAACAAATTCATATTAATGGGTGCAAGTCTTCTATTCTCATCACATAAGCAAATAAAAAACGTCTAATATAAGTAGTCATCATCAAAAACATCAAATGGAACCCACAAAAAAACATTGGCTACACAACATGGAACACATCTCTTAGAATAGACCCACAAATCCAAACCAGCAATCACTGCATGATTTGAATCAAATGGAGAAAAGCATAAAGAAAGAAAGAAAGAAAGAAATCGAAAACCCCTAATTTTTAAAACCTAAATTCGCACCTTATATTTACCGCATCCAATAAACCTTCTACCAAGATTTTTCTGCGTGCGAGAAGTCATCACTGGTGATTCTATTCCGCATAGGCATTTCGTACACGTAGAGGTAGACTTCGCCGGCGAACTTCCCACCGACAGTACACAGCCATTCGCATCATCTTCGCCGGCAAACTTCTCCATCGTTGACGATGGGACCGGCTGCGTGACATGCATTACAAGAAGGGGGACCACAGAACAAAGGGAAGGCAGAATGGAAAATTTTAAACCAACCCATCCGACAATAAGCAAACAATATACACAGCAACCAATAACTTTCAATGTTTAACCAAAAAAAAATTCACAGCAACCAATAACTTTCAATTTTTAACAAAAAAAAAATTATATTCAAAACCAACGGGTCTGCTGCAGACAAGGCAAAAATATAGAGACAAAAATATTCTAAACATAGGGACCCATATCACTTTTGGACACTATAAAGCGAATTCTCCTTCACACTAAATCAGAACATCAATACATATACAAAACAACCAAACCCATTCTCCACAAAATGTTCTGCAAAACAACCAAACCCATTCTCCAGAAAAATCTTCTACAAACAAACCAAACCCATTCTTCACAAAATCTTCAACAAAACAACCAAACCCATAGGAAAAACTCAATCGGGAAAGTGGGCTACCTTCAGGATGACGGGACCGGATGCGTGAACGGGGGGCTGCGTGAAGGGACTGCGACGACCGGCCGGCACCGTGCGCGGGGCTGGGTGGGAGCTGCGTGACCGGGGGATGGCTACGATCGGGCGGCGCAGCGTGCGTGGGGGTGCGTGACCGGGGGATGGCTACGATCGGGCGGCGCACCGTGCGGGGGGTGTGTGAGCGGGAAGCCAACAATCGGGCGGGGGGCTGGGTGAACCAGGGGAACGGGTGAGAGGGGACCTGCGTGAGCGTGAAGGAGAAGGAGGAGAACTATATTTTTCCCTAAACCGAAAATGTTACCTATTAACCTAAGCAAAACGGCGCTGTTTTGCTCACTTTAAAATATATATATATATATATATATATATATATATATATATATATATATATATATATATATATATATATATATATATATATATATATATATATATATATATATCCCATAAGAGCGATTTCGTAACTTAACCCTAATAAAACGGCGTCGTTTCAAGGTTCCCATCCAGACTAACGGTTTTGACTAACGGAGTGGCCAAAATGCAACATTTTGGTAGTTTGGGGGGCTACTTTATGACTTTTGGAACATCAGGGGGCTAAATCGCAAACGGCTGGTAGTTTGGAGGGCTTTTTTATATTTTTCCCTAAGTTCTATATACATACTATTGTTTATTGTTTTGTATATAGTTAGATCAAACTATATGTTTGTTGAGACTAATTGAAACTTATTTCTAGTAGATACTCCAGAAGTGTTTTATTGTATATTTGTTTTGTCTTGTATTAGAACGTGTTTTCGATGTATATATATGTTTTGTTTAGTGTTGTGTTGGAATGTAGTATGTGTGTTGGAGACACTTTGATTAATGAAGTTGTGTTGGAATTTCATACGTATTGAATGTATTGGAAATTTGATATGTATTAGATATTGGATATATATTATTGGATATTGGATATATATTATGGAATATTAGATATTGGCTATATATATTGGATATTGAATATATAAACTTGGATATTAGGTATTGGATAGGATATTGGATATATAAACTTGGATATTGGATTATGTGGATTTTGATTGGATTTCATGGGATTCACTAAATGTGAGATTTTGAGTTAAATTTGGCAATTTTGCTAAACTTGGTGAAAGCAATTGTTTTTATGGTGGATATGGAAGCAATAGAAACTTTCTTTGAATCTCATATTATGATCTTGTAATTGCTAATGGGTGGGCTAGAACTATTAGTAGCTATATTAGAAACTTGCTTAGAAGTTTGAAGTCTAGTTTAACTTGATTTTATAAATTTGAGCTTTGTGTTGGGCAGCCATTTATGAACACTATTGAGTTTCTTGGAAGAATGTTGAAAGAAATTATGTGGGTTGTAAGCGTTATCAAACAAGGCCAATATTTTATTATAACTTTGCCTTGCTTGCTTTGCTTCTGGTTAAGTTAGAGTAGTCTCTAGTTGAATGGTTATTTGATAGATGGACTTTGTGTTGGTTAGGCCAGAATTGAATTATTTGAGGCAGTTGGAAGATATTTGTGAACTTTGTATATGAAATTTTGGCTATTGGGTGTGCTTGCAAGGTAATTGGAATCAGTTCATTCTAGATTTTTCTTAAATGATTTTGTTGCTCATAGTTGAATATTATCTATATATGACTGTGTATAACAATGTTTTTGGATATTTCTGAATCTGAATTGAAAAATATTGCAAATGTTGCATGTGAAATTCACTTTTTTTTTTTAAGTTTAATTGTAAACTCTTTATGTTTTTGTATAGGAAAGGTAAAACTCATTACAATCCTATAAGCATTTTCAGATGACTCGATGGCTACTTCTAGTTAGACATATATATATATCTATATGTGTGTGTGTGTGTGTGTGTGTGGATTATGGATTTGTTTAGGGTTTTCGAATATATATATGTGGATTTGTGGATTATCGATGGCTACTTCTCATTTAGAATATGTATATGTAGATATTGGATATTGGATATTAGATTATGTATTGGATATTGGATTATGGATTGGATTATGTATGTGGATTATGTATTGAATATTGGAATCGGATTTGGATATTAGAAATATTGGAATTATTGTATTGGAATCGGATTGGAATATCAGGAATATTGTAATCATTTCTTATTTTAAAAAAAAATATATATATTTTGACGTGTCAAAAACCATCAAAAAAAATTTTGATGTGACAGATTTGCCATGTCAAAATTTTTTTGACGTGGCAGTTCTCACACGTCAAAAGTTTTTTGACGTGGCAGATTTGCAACGTCAAAAGAGATTTGCCATGTCAAAAATTTTTTTGACGTTTTAAAAACTGACACGTCAAAAAAAAAATTGACGTATTGATCCCAACACGTCAAAAGTTTTTGACGTGGCACTGTAAACACGTCAAAAATCTGAAATTTTTGACACCCCCCCTTTTAACGGTTGATAAACGTCAAAAACACTTGGTCAAAAATTCTCTGGGTTTTTGTAGTGTAAGCCTACCATGTTGATCGACATCGCTATAAGACTCTTTGGGTTGGGTGGTACTTTCTTAACGCCTGCGATTTGGCACTTTTTGCGATTTGGCACTCTAAGGTGACCCTACCACCTAACCCAAAGAGTCACAATCTATCTATAAACACTGATGTCGCTATAAACACCTCATTTTGCAGTGTTTATAGCGACATGAGTGTTTATAGATAGATTGTGACTCTTTGGGTTAGGTGGTAGGGTCACCTTAGAAGGCAAAATGAAATTTGTATTAAGTTGCGCATTAATGGAGATTGGGTTAGGTGGTAGGGTCACCTTAGATTGTGACTCGTTGCAAATTTGCTTGTCCCACTTGGCTGCCTGCGATTTGGCCTTGGAGTCACAATCTGCCTACGATGATGATTCTCTAGAGTAGACAAAAAATCATAAATACAAGATGGCTTCTTTTACGTTAACATTCAGAAAATGAGGAACAAATCTTACCTGTTGTGGTGTCTTTGGAAACGTTGCTCTTTTCGCCATAGTTTATGTTAGAATACCTCTGATACCATGTTAGAATGTTTTAATAGTATGTTGAAATAATTGAGAGATACAGAAGAGCGGAAGAATAATAGGGAGAGCGGAAGCACACAATGAACTACATTGTATTGATATTCTGTTATAATAATGAATACAGAGACCTCTATTTATAGAGAGGCAAGTAACCTAATAGACTAAAGAAAGGTAAACCTAGTAGACTAAAGAGAGGTAAACCTAGTAGACTAGTAGATTAATAATACATAAGGAAGTAAATAAAGTAAATAACCTTAACATAATACTCTTAACATCCCCCTCAAACTCAATGTGTAAACTTGAGTTTAGATAAAAGAAAAGGGAAGAAAAATGAATTCGCCGAAAAAGTTGCTTGTGCCGAAAGAGTTGCCGGAGTGACGCCATAAAAGTTGCTAGAGACCGATGGATTCTGCCTGAATTGAGTAATGCATTTAAACTGAAGCTTGGTTCACTTGGTTGTAATTTGACTTGTAAACCATATACTAGTAATGAAGAAGCTCGCCTAGTTGGTTGAGAAAAGCAGGGCCGGTTAAAAGGGGCTTGTTTGGCCCGTAACCCTTGGACTGTCTCGCCTGGTCAACTAAGCTAAAGTCTAACCCAAAAATTCTAACTAGTAAACCATCTCGCCTGGTCAGCTGAGATAAGTAGCGCCGGTTGAAGAGGCTAATCATGCCTGAAACCCTTGGACCGTCTCGCCCGGTCGGCTGAGCTAAAGTCTAATCCAAAAATTCTAACTAGCAGACCGTCTCGCCTAGTCGACTGAGCTAAGCAGAGAGAAAAATGACCGATTGAAGAGGCTAATCATGCCTAAAACCCTTGAACTGTTGAAAGGTTTGACCCAAAAAAATTCTCACTAGTAATGGATCAATGGCCTAGGAGCGGCTGCAGTGATCGGTGATGGTGGCATTTGACAAGGCATAAGTGGGCCAGTTGAAAGGGGTATCTTTGGCCCGAAAACCCATGGACCTGAAGAAAGATTGGTCTGACCTGAGAGTGCCTACCTGCAAAAAGAATGAATCGGATTTAACTGCGCCAAAGAAAAAGGCTTTGGAACCGAATTGAATAATGCATGAACCGACTTGAACCGCATAAAACAAACGCCTAAATTTGGAGAAGAATCTTGTTTTCTGCCATATAGAGATGTCAACAGCAAAAATTGACCACAAATTTGAAATCAAGACAAAAAAATTGAGTGGAAAACACCTGGTCAACTTTGAATCTGATCAAAGTCAACGGTCAATACTGTAGAAAGTCAAAGTCAAAAGTCAACGTAAGAAAAGTCAACTATGGCAAGGTGCTAACATGGCAGAGTCGCTGATGTGGCCGATGTGATGCCATGGCGGTGAAGCTGACGTGGAAGATCTGATGACGTGGCGCTAGATGACATGACCTAGTGCTGAGGTGGACAAGGGCTGACGTGGTCGACTGATGACCCAGGCGCGTGTGGTGCAAGCGCGGAATGGGTGGAGGCGTTGGAGCGCATGAAACCCACTTGCAGGAGCTACCACCGGTGCGTGGAGGCGCGCCCAATGTCTGAGGGTGGCGTTCTTGGTGGATTTATGACTGGCGGCGCTAGATCTGTAAGGTTGACATGAAACCTTGAACGGGCCGACGTCGTGGCGCGTGGAGGAGCTGCAGTGGCACGTGGGGAAACGCTTAATCTTCGATTGGCGCGTGGAGGCGCGTGGTTCATCGAATGAGGCTGTGCTCGATGGCTCTAGACTTGTCTAGCCCTGATCTGTCGATTGGCGCTATTAGCAAGGCGATCGGCGCTGTGTGGCGGCGCGTAAAGGAACGAAAAGATTCTTAGGCAAGTCTTGCTGGTGCGTAAACTGCTCTTGGGACGTGCGTGGAGGCGTGTTTACTGACGGACAGAACCTTTTGGTGACGCGTGTGAGCACCACCATGGAAGCCTGGGCGCTTCAGATCTCTTTGGATCTGTACTTGGCGGCATCTGAACTGTTGTTAGCGAGAAGCGTAGCTCCTGCAAGGGCAGCGACGGCGCTGGCAGAAACTGGCGGAGGTGCATGGCAGCGCGTCGGAGGGCTAATGGCAATTCCGGATCTATAGGCTGGCACGATTTTGAGACTTTGGGCAGCAAAAAATTTGGCGACGCTTGATGTAGGACAATAAGACTAAAATTCGACAAAAGGAAAACACTATAAAAGACGATTATTGAAAGCCACAGAAAAGTGGCTCTGATACCATGTTAAAATGCTTTGATAGCATGTTAAAATAATGGAGAGATATAGAAGAGCAAAAGAATAATAAGGAGAGCGGAAGCACACAATAGACTACATTATATTGATATTTTGTTATGATAATGAATACAGAGGCTTCTATTTATAGAGAGGCAAGTAATCTAATAGACTAAGGAAAAGTTAGACTAGTAGACTAATAATACCTAAGGAAGTAATAACAAGTAAATAACCCTAACATAATATTCTTAACAATTTTCTTATGGGTTTACATTCGTCGGCTTCATGGCTGCGCCAAAGCCATGTAACAAGTTGCGAGTGACAAAACCCTCCATGCCCAACTGGTCACTGCCTAGTGATCGACCAAAAGGGAAAGCATGCGAACTGGGTTTGCCGAACAATAGAGGAAACCCCATCGATCAGACCCAGAAAACACCAAGAAAGAAAGCCTTTGTGTTTGGAGAGTGAGACTTTAAACATTTATATTTATAGCTAGTCTCCCCAATTCAAAGGTCAGTTGAGTGGCAGAGACTAGCCGAATTCCAAGCAGACCAAGTTGCGGGCGGGTGTAGGGTGCCTATTACATTATATTTATACATACACTGTCACCTACTCCCAAGCCAACGTCATGAGAAAAAACTCAGATTAAACTCAAAACATTTCACCAAACGTTGTGTGGTTTCTCATTGGGTTTTTGATTCCCAAATCTTGTCCCCCGAATCTTGTCCCCACAATAGTATTTCGGTTCAAAATTTGAAATCTCCAGATAAGTTGTGATATCGAAAATGTGGAATGTTACATGTCGGCACATGACAATGATGTATTTTAATTTTTTCTGGGCTGGCAGTTGCTTCCCCAGATTCTGCGTGCCCAAAAAAGTACCAAATTTGTACTTAAAAAGTAAAAAAAAAGTACCATTGGCAGGGATCGAATCCTAGTCACCCATATGAGAGAAGGGAATACTTACCACTAAACTGCAATGCCTTCTTGAGATGTACCACATAATATTTATATATATTATATTTTACTTTTTACTAATCGCTTTTAAAAACAGTTAGCGGTTAAAGCGGATAGCAGTTATAAAAGCAGTTAGCAGTTCTAAACTTTCACCCCTAAGATTGAGTCTATATTGATTTCAGAAAAATATAATAATAAATTAAGACAATATTTTTTTCGTTAGATGTGCAGGTGTTTGTTTCATTGATGCTATTAGAAGTACATGCCAAACTTTATGCTAATACATGTATGACCGACATTTTGATGATGTAACTAAGTTGATGCTTAATTCTAATTTGTTTTTTCTTTTTATTTGATATAATTTTAAACTAAGATTTATTGGGACTCCACACAACCCTATCCTCTTTCAATTATTATTTATTTCAAATTTCAAACTATATAAATTTTACATTGTTTTCCAAGTTAGGTCACTCTTTAGATAATAAGAAGTCATTCAACAACTCAACAATTTGCGATTTTGTATTTTTTTTCTTACATAATTTCTTCTTACTTCAATCCTTCAACAATTCAAATTAATTGTTAGCTTTTTTTGGGCGGGGAGAGCGTGAGAGGTATGCAATCAAACTTTTACGTTAATAAGCATTTATATTTAGATTACTCTTTTAAATTAATTGACTATGAATTTATATAGTTTTTTTTACATATTTTAATTATATGAAATATATAATTGTAGTTATCGGGCATTATGGAGAAAAATAATGATTATATTGAGCTCTAATCAAATTTTAAATTAACGTGACAGGCGTGACAAAATAAATTGTAAGTTACATTTATATATTTTAAACAATAATCAAATTTTGTTGAATTATTTATTTATTTCATTAGTTCTATTATTTTAATATTTTAATCAAATTTTGTTCAACTTTAATTTTTTTTATCGTAAAAATAAAAAAATAAAAAAATTGACCCCTCTTTGTCGAACTTGTATTTGAGGCCTATTATAGATATAAGGAGCCGAGCTTGGATGAGCTTTGCTTGTCTGAGCTCAGCTCGTTTAAATTTTACTTGAACTTGAGCTCGAGTTCATAATAAGTCAAAATTTCATTGATATCCATATCTGAGAGATTAATCGTCACTCTACTAATATCTTTTTGCACTCGCAAAGAGTAGTGCTAAAAACTATATTTTTATTACACAATTATCTCACAATACTAATGTCATAGTTCCAACGAACTCTAACATTGGTCCTTGTTAGAAAAAAAATGTTATACAGATTCCTACTCCTACCTACAGGCTACACTCCCTAGTGTGATTTTTAAAATTACCATTAGATCAAAATTCAATAGTAATCCATCATAAATCTAATGGTAATTTTAAAAGCCACGTCAAAGAGTATGATAGTGGAAGTGTAAAGCATTACTTAAAAAAAATTAAAAAAATTAAAAAAAAAAATAAAAAAAAGATATACGCAAATTTTTTAAAACTTTCACATAATCATTATAAAATAGTCCCTAAGAGATAGCTCAATCGGCTGAGACCACGCTTAATGAAGTTGAAGTCACTAGTTCGAATCTCCATTCCCTCTCTTATGTGGACATGTCAAAAAAAAAAAAAAAATAGTTATAAAATAATTGTAAGATAAAAATATGGTATATAACATGATAATTGCTACAGATAATGGTGATCTATCCAATGATTTTAACCACTACAAATGTAAGCAGATTACTCTTTCCTCCCTTGCTTGCAATTGTCATTCTCCCCTTAAAAAATGGATTGTTTTTCAAGTTAACCGTTTGTTTCATCAATTGCAATGTGGCTCTTGATTTTGAAGATCTTATTTGGCACTTAAGGCCATTAATACATTCACCCTATTATTTTATTTTATTTTACTTTTGAAAAAAAGAAGGAGAAATGTAGGTTTAGACTTTTACTTCCTTAACAGTACGTTCCTTGTCTCCAACTATATAAGCCATGAGAGAATTGAAATCCAGCAAAAGGCACGACTCCACCAAACCAAATTACACACAATATTATATTATCTGTTTTTGGCTCCCTTAAATCAGACTTCTCAAGAAATCACCCATCCTAATACTACTCTCGCATAAGCTTGCATAACTGCGAAGTTCTGATAGAATAATGACCATCACAACTCTAAAACACATTGTTGTGGTGAAGGATACGAGTATACATAAAAGCACATCCTCATCTCCATACCCAGGCGATGTGGAATGTCACAAAAGTTGTATATGGTTCATCTATCCAAATAAGTGGGGGTGAGTTGTCTGAGAGATCTAGAGATTTTGAAAATGTGGACTTCATAAGAACTCTCTCACATTTAACATTCGAATTGCTAACAACCCCCACAACAAAATTGATGAAAATTTGATTTAACAAACGTTGGGCTACATTGAAATTAAATAAATTTGTAATCCAATCATTTTTGTTTTAGAGAAACTGAGAATTGCAAGCATAGAGGGGGAAATAAAAAAGAGCTTCTTTTTCTACTTTATTTATTCATGCTTTTATATCCACGAAATTTCTTGATTAATAAATGTTGACTTTTTCTTTTTCCTAATTAACCAAACAAGAAGAATATATTGAGGAGTATATATTGCAGGATATATAGAGTTTTCCTCCAAATACACTATAAAATGACATAGCATGTGACATCCACATGAAATTTTAATAAAATCAAAAGTTTACAATTTGCCTGTTCCACTAAACTACATATATAAATGGAAGCAGGCCAGTATCTAAAATGCCATCCCCTCATATCTTTCTCTTCGCTCCAACGAGTTGCAAGAAACACAAACGCTTAATTTCTATTTTTTTTTTCTTGATCGATGGGTGTGATGGAGAGTCATCAACTCTCCCCCAAAAACAGATTTGTTGCTTTGTTTCTAGCAGAGTTATTGGATGATTTTCGTTTACACTGTAAACGAAAAACCAGAGAGGATGATGGGAGCCAAGTCTCAACAGAATTAACGCTTTCTTGTGGAGTTTCTTCTGGGTTTCACAACGGAGCCAAGAAGCCCAAAGCAACCGAAACAAATCACTCATCATCCCTTCTCACCAAGTTCTTGACGGAGAACCCACATGAAGAAGAAGAAGAAGAAGAGGAAGAAGGAGTTTCAACGGCACTGAAGCTGTATGATGAATCATGGCTTAATCCCAAGAGGGGAAAAGCCATGAAAGACTCTGCTGTTAATTCAAAGGGAGAAGAAAAGCCCTGTGACAGTGGCCTCCAAACCAGCGGGGAAGAAGAGGAGACGCCCCAAAAAGGACTAGAAAGAAGTGAGTCAGTGAGGACACTGAATCTTTTCGAAAGATCCTCGGCACTGAAGATGTATGATGAATCATGGGTTAATCCCAAGAGGAGAAAAGCCATGAAAAACTCTGCTGTTAATTCAAAGGGAGAAGAAAAGCCCTGTGACAGTGCCTCCAAACCAGCGGGGAAGAAGAGGGGACGCCCCAAGAAGGACAAGAAAGAATGAGTCAGTGAGGACACTGAATCTTTTCGAAAGATCCTCGGGAAATGAAGAGGAGGCTCAAGGAAATGAAGTGATCTTTGATTCTTCCAAGTTTCTTTCTTTCTCTCTTTCTGGGGCTGTAGAATTTGTAATGGAAGACTGATGATCATGTAGTGTACATACGTAGGTTGATAAAAGCTCAAGATGCATGGGGTTTATGAAAAATCTGGTTTCTTGAGTAATGTGTGAATAAATAATAAAGGAAACATGCATCTATCTTTCTGTTAATCTCCAGAAGTGGAATATTGAATCATATGATATGATAGAGTGGAACTGTGCAGTCTGTGCTTGTTGCAAAGTAATACAAATGAATTTCATGTCGTTATATTTTTGTGTAATTATAAGGGAAAAATATAAAAAAGCCTCCTAAACTACTAGCCGTTTTCGATTTAGCCCCTGATGTTCCAAAAGTCATAAAGTAGCCTCCAAAACTACCAAACTTTTGCATTTTGGCCACTCCGTTAGTTGAAACCGTCAGTTTGGACGGAAATTGCAAAACCCCGTCGTTTCGTTTCGGTAAGTTACTAGAATGCCCTTTTAAAAAAATAAAATCAATTTTAAAAAGGGCTTAGGAGACGACGTCGTTTTCACTCTAGTGCCTACACACACAGCAGCTTCGTTTTCACTCTCTGTGTTTTCGTCCTTGTTCGGATTTCATGGCGATGTGGCAAAGGTGGCGGGTTCTTGGCAAGGGAACATACGGCACGGTGTTCTTGGTTGAACCCGGTGATCCCACGGCTCCACCGATCGCCGTTAAGACGTGCCCTCTTGAGAAGTCGTTCTCCCTCCTGTTGGAGGAAAGAGTGTTGGCGCAACTGTGTGGTTGTCCGGATATTGTTTCCTGCCTTGGGAGTTCTGTTTAGTTTCACCATCTCTGCTTTGACTTCATCTCACTCTTTATAAATGCCTTCCATTTCCCTTGCTTTTGAATGTGGATTTCAGAGTATTTGAACTCAAACTAAAAAGCCAAAACAACAAACCACAGGAAACTTACATTGCCCAGTACTTCCTACCCAGGGTAAAGCCCAACCCAAAAACACAGGAGGAACACTAAACAGGAGGCACAAATCCAGGAACAGAGCCTAAGAAACAAAGGAGGAATAGGGGGAAGGAGAACGTACCCAAAACAGAAAATTGGAGAAAACATTTCCTCTAATTTGACCCATGCCGTGGGTCTCTAGTGACCCAAGCGGGTCTTGGCTAGAGACCCGTCGTGGGTCTGCTGACCCACGACTGGGTCTAGCAGCCAGACCCGCGTGGGTCACGGCGACCCATGCCTCTCTCTCGATCTCTCAGGCAGCCACTGTTTGTCCTAGAAATATCAACAACAGCACTCAACGAAACTCTAGAGTGAACCGATCTAGTGTGGATGAATGATTTTACAGCGAACTAACCTACGTCGGAGGAACCCTTAAAACCATCGGAGCCTTCGCCGAATCCGTGGAAGTCTCGGCGAGTGGGCTAGTCCCGGTGATCTTCTCTAGAGTCACAAATTTTTTTGCATCATCGGGTAAGCAAGCTTTCTTTGTTTTTGTCTGCCCATGTCAGTATCTGTAGCATTTTTTCTCCAATCGTAGACGTAGCAGCTCTCTTCTTCATTTGTACGGTTGCATGGAGAAGAAAACAAAGAAACGAAGCTACTGTGACGTCGTTTCCTAAACCCTTTTTAAAATTGATTTTTTTTTTTTTTTTAAGGCATTCTAGTAACTTACCGTAACGAAATGACGTCGTTTTGCAGTTTCCTTCCAAACTGACGGTTTTGACTAACGGAGTGGCTAAAATGCAAAAGTTTGATAGTTTCGGGGGCTAAATTATATTTTTCCCTAATTATAAATAGCATAATATGCACACTTACACATTAGCTGGTAACGTTGACTATCTACGATATAACACTTGTCAGTCGACGTTAATTTTTAGCTCCATTCGTGTCCCTTTTTGACAAGTAGTAACTTGCAAATCAACTAGTTGCTTATGTAAAAGAGAGGAAATTGCCTGTTAGGGCAAAACAACTCATGAATCTAGCACCTTTAACTTCTTGTATCTCATATTGTCTTGTTAGATAATATAATGTTATTGTTATTTACTTTATTTGGTATTCTAAGTTTATTAGGTTTACCTTTCCTTATTCTACTAGGTCTGTATTATTAGTCTATATATAGGCCCCTTCTGTACATTATACAGTGTAATTCAATAT
Source organism: Corylus heterophylla (assembly GCA_016403345.1). NCBI lineage: Eukaryota > Viridiplantae > Streptophyta > Magnoliopsida > Fagales > Betulaceae > Corylus > Corylus heterophylla. Next base: position 23,643,120 of record CM028141.1, read on the forward strand.
ACAACCTTATTTTCAACATGGTATCAGAGCACAGGTTCTGAATCACCTAAAATTTTTCCCGCACCGCCAGTGTTATTCGGCACATCCATCCCTCTGTCCCTCACGGTTCTCTATCTTCTCCTTGAAGTTTTCAGCGGATCACTATACCGCTTGAAAGCCCGGAAGCCAACCGTCACAGAGCCGCCTCACGTAGTCCCATCGGAGCCCTCACGCACCGCCCAAAGGTTCGGCAATTCCGCCACTGCCGTTCTGCCACCGGCCGCCACGGTGGTCCGATTGCTTCTCTCAAGCCACTGATCGATAGATCTGCTCTCATGTGCCTCCCATAGTTCTGGGCGTGAGATCCACACGCCGCCTCCAGTCGTGCGTGTCCACACGCGCTAGAAGCTCCAATGGCCACGTCAACAGCGCCATGTCAGTCCTAATTGCCACGTCATCAGTGCCACATCATTTGGAGTACCACGTCATCGTTGCCATGTCATCAGTGCCACGTCAGCTTTGAGTGTCACGACACTAGTGGCACATCATCCCTAAGTGCCATGTCAGAAGAACCAAGTCAGTCTTTGCCCCGTCATTTGTGCCACATCAGCGTTGACTTTGACCCGTTGATCGTTGACTTTTTGTTGACTTCCAGAGTTGACCAGATGCTTTCTTACCTATTTTTTCGTCCTGATTTCATATTTGTGGTCTATTTTTGCTTTTGATCCTTCTAGATGGCACAAAACGAGATTATTCATCATGTTCAGACTATATTGGATGGCATAAACTACATGGTGTGGTCTCAATCTATGCGTAGCTTTCTTAAAGGCCGCAAGCTTTGGCTTTTTGTGACTGGGGAGGTCAAAAAGCCAGTTAAAGGAGATTCTGAGTCAGATGAGGCTTTCACCACTCGTCTTATTGATTGGGATAACAAGCATCATCAGATTCTTACATGGTTCCATAATACCACTATCCCATCTATTTCTGCGCTCTTTGGCAGCTTTGATGAAGCAAAGAGTGCTTGGGATATGCTTGCTTCTCGTTATTCTTTTATAGATGGTGCTCACGAGTATCAGCTTCTGTTTGAGCTTTTCCATCTAAGGCAGGAATCTGATCAGAGTATAAATGATTTTCTTGCTCACATGCAATTCTTGTGGAACCAAATTGATGTTTCTGATCCTATTTGGAAGGATCCCATTGATGCTGAGATGTATGTTACCCGTAGAGATCAACATCGCCTTCACCAATTTTTGATGGCCTTGCGTGATGATTGTGAGCCTGTTCGTGTGCAACTTTTACATCGTTCTCCTCTTCCCACTTTGGACACTGCCATCTTCGAACTTGTCCATGTCGAGACTAGATCGCAAACTCTGCGCTCTCAGCCTAGTCATACAGTATTGGCTGCACCATCCTCTAGCTCCTCGTCATTCCAACGAGAGTATTATGACAAGTCAGGTACTCCTCGGCTCCCTCCTAAGTCTCGCGATAACAATTATTGTCGCTATTGTCGATGTCGAGGCGCACGATTGACAAGTGTTGGCGTAAGGGAAGATCTAATGCACCCACAACAGCAGTTCCTCATACTAAGAGTGGTTCATCTCCAGCTGCTTCATCTCCAGCTGCTCCCTCTTCAGTTGCTCCCTCTGGCCACGCATCAGGATCCAGTGTCACCTTAACTGCAGCTAACTTCGAGACAATAGTCAACCAGGTCGTCCTATCTCGTTCTAGTAATGAATCTTCCTCTGTCCTCTCAGTTTTGCCAGGTACCTCTTCCCGTTGGCTCTTTGATTCTGTTTGTTGCAATCACATGACACCTCACCCTACTTCCTCTACCACATCTATACCTTCACTTCATTCCACATTGATTCGCACAGCTGATGGCTCCATTATGACTGTTAAAAATATAGGCATAATCAATACACCTTCTCTTTTTGTTCCAGAAGTTTTTCATGTGCCTGAATTATCCTTCAATCTTCTTTCTGTTGGCCAATTGTGTGAACTTGGATATAGACTTGTTTTTGACTTTTCTGGTGTGCATGTACAGGATCCTCGTATGAGTCAAACCATTGAGACCGGGCGTAGAATTGGGTGTATGTTTGAACTCTCATCCTTACATCTCCCCACCACAGGCGTCTCTCCTGCTGCCTCTTCATCATCACCATCTCTTGGACTTTGGCATTCGCGTCTTGGTCATACATCTACCTCTCGCGTCCAATTTTTAGCTTCAAAGGGTTTATTAGGTTCAGTTTCCCATAATTCTTTTGATTGTAGTTCATGTCAACTTGGTAAACAACCGACTTTGCCATTTAATAATAGTGAGTCTCATGCTACTGCTTCTTTTGATTTAATTTATTCTGATGTTTGGGGACCTTCTCCGGTTGCTAGTATGAGTGGCTCACGTTATTTGTTTTTTTTTTTGTTGATGATTTCTCTTGTTACACTTGAGTGTTTTTAATGAAATCTCGTTCTGAATTATTGGACATTTATCGTACTTTTGCTAAAATGGTTGAAACCCAATTTTCAAAACCCATCAAAGCTTTTCATTCTGATAATGCTTTAGAATATACTCAACATGATTTTCAAGCTATTCTCAAACATTATCGCACTGTTCCTCACTTGTCGTGTCCAGGCACCTCACAACAAAATGGTCGAGCTGAACATAAACTTAGGCACATTTTAGACACTGTCCGTGCTCTTCTCATTTCTACATCTGTTCCTACCCCGTTTTGGGGTGAAGCCACTCTCATGGCTGTCTACACGATCAATAGGTTGCCTACCTCAATCCTTGATAATTGCACTCTTCACGAGCGGTTGTTTGGGTCTATTCCTTCATATCACCATCTCCGTGTCTTTGGTTCTGCCTGTTTTGTTTTACTCCAGCCTCATGAGCGCACCAAACTCGAACCTCGTTCTCAGTTATGTTGTTTTCTTGGATATGGAGTGGAACAAAAGGGCTACCGGTGTTATGATCCTGTGTCTCATCGTCTTCGCATCTTCCGTCATGTAGTTTTTTTGGAGCATCGACTATTCCACGAAGTGGAAAAATTCAACATGCCATCATTCCCTCCCTTTACTACCCTTTTTGAGTTTCCTCTTTCTCCTACTCCCACCACCAATGTCTTGTCAAAGTCTCTCTCGCTCGAATTGCAGTCGTCTGATGCCCTCGATGCTGCTTCGCCTGCATCACCAGGTTCTGATGCCCTCGATGCCGCTTCGCCTGCGTCCCCAAGTTCTTCGCCTGCCTCCCCAAGTTCTATTCCATCCGAGGATCCAGTCTGCACTCCACCACCTGACCTTCGTCGATCCACCCGAGTAAGATCTCTCCCATCCTATTTACAGGATTTTCATTGCTTTCGTGCCTTAGCTACTTTGCATGAGCCTCACTCCTTTCGTGAGGCCTCCACTAACCCTCTTTGGCAGGCTGCAATGAAAGAGGAACATGATGCTTTACACAAGAACAATACATGGGATCTGGTTGACTTAACTCTTGGAAAATCTGTGGTTGGGTGTAAGTGAGTTTACAAAATCAAGACTTGTTCCGATGGTACTGTTGACAGGTACAAGGCTCAACTTGTGGCCAGAGGTTTTACTCAGAAATATGGTGTGGATTATGAAGAGACTTTTGCTCTAGTTGCTCGCCTCTCTTCTGTGCGTGCTCTGTTGGCTGTTGCAGCCTCTCGACATTGGTCACTTTGTCCAATGGATGTCAAAAATGCCTTCCTTAATGGTAAGTTAAGTGAATAAGTCTATATGCAGCCACCTCCTGGATTATCTCATTCTACAAACAAGGTTTGTCGTATTCGTCGAGCTCTATATGGACTTAAGCAAGCACCGCAAGCATGGTTTGCTAAGTTTAGCGCCACTATCTCTCGCCTTGGCTACTCCATCAATTCTTATGAATCAGCCTTGTTTATTTGCCGCACAGACCGAGGTACCATACTTCTTCTACTATATGTTGATGACATGATTATCACTGGAGATGATATCACTGGTATTCAAGAACTTAAACAGTTTCTCAGTCAGCACTTTGAGATGAAAGATCTTGGCCCTCTCAGCTATTTTCTTGGTTTTGAGATCTCCCATTCTTCTGATGGTTATTATTTAACACAGGCCAAATATATATCTGATCTACTTTCTCGGGCCAGTCTCACAGACAGTAAGATTGTTGACACACTGACAAAGCTTAATACTCATCTCACTCCTAATGATGGCGAGCCTCTTCACGATTTTACCTTATATCGACATTTAGTTGGTAGTCTTGTCTACCTTACTGTCACTCGACCTGACATCTCATATGCTGTCCATCAAGTGAGTCAATTTATGGCTGCTCCTCGCTCGACTCATTTCTCAGCTGTTCTACGCATTCTTCGGTACTTGAAGGGGACATTATTTCATGGGCTTTATTTCTCCTCTCAGTCTCCTCTACAGCTGTATGCTTATACTGATGTTGATTGTGCAGGTGACCCAACAGATCCTCGCTCTACCACTGGTTATTGTTTCCTACTTGGCACCTCACTTATCTCTTGGCGAAGTAAGAAGCAGACTGTTGTTGCTCGATCTAGCACCGAGGCAGAATATCATGCTCTAGCTAACACTACCACAGAGCTTCTTTGGTTGCGATGGCTGTTACAAGATATGGGTGTCTCTCTTTCTTCTGCTACTCCTGTATACTGTGACAACAAGAGTGCTATTCAGATTGCTCATAATGATGTTTTTCATGAACGGACAAAACATATTAAGATTGATTGTCATTTTGTTCGTCATCATCTTCTTGAGGCTCACTACTGACTTCATTCATCACGTCCGTGATCAGCTCGCATTATTTTACAAAGTCACGTCCTCCAGGGCGTTTTCGTGATCTTGTGTCCAACCTCAAGTTGGTCTCTCGCACTCCACCTTGAGCTTGTGGGGGGCAGTTAGATAATATTATGTTATTGTTATTTACTTTATTTGGTATTCTAAGTTTATTAGGTTTACCTTTCCTTATTCTACTCGGTCTGTATTATTAGCCTATATATAGGCCCCTTCTATACATTGTACAGTGTGATTCAATATACAACCTTATTCTCAACATGTCTAAAAGTGTGTTTTATATCCAACTTTATTGCATGAGTCTCAAAACATTAATCTAGCAGCGACAATACCCATCTGAAAATAGATCAACATTAATCGTTTCCATGCAAATTTACGAGAATTTAAACCCTAAGGTTAATTTGACTAAAGATCAACTATCAACCCTAGATAAAGTAATCCATAGAACTCTCAAGGCAAAGATGACTAAAATTTTTGACCCTTGACCCCTATCCAAACCAATTTCTGTATCTGTCCTTGTTGATGGTGGGCTGCACCATCTGCTACACTTGGGTTGGCAATTCAGCCAAGCAATGCTCGAAGGTCTGCACTTACCCATTTGCGGATTTTTTTCAAATAAAAAAAACAAAAGATATAAATTTATAATTTTTTTTTTATTATGGGTGTCATGTACGTGTCATAATTTGATTGGTATTGTCATGGCATTTAATGGTTTTTGTAAAAAAAAAAAATTAGATAGAAGTAGTTGGGTAGTAGGGACCTATTTGTTATTTTTATATATCATAGGAAGATTCCGGTACAACCACATAGACTAATTTTGTATTTTTCCTTTTATAACAATATAACCACATGGATCTATTTATATAATTTTTTTCAAGTGAAAAATGACTCAGTAGTTCATGAGGTTTTACACTTTATAAAATAACTCTCAAAGGTTCAATAACCGTTTTGTGTTCCTTCCTTTAAATTTTTAACTATGTTGATTGACACATGACCATTAGACCACATTATGTCCAATAAAAAGAAGACACGTATTCAAATCACCCATCCAACTTTTAACCAAAAAAAACAAAAAAAAAAATTGTCAGTTATCATTTTTTGCACGTTAAACCAATAAGAACATGTCATGTTTACTTATCTACATCACCATGCCACATAGGCAATTATATCATATATATATCACCCTCTACACCTTAAGGGCTCATTTGATTCTCGGATTGAGTATTCCGTTAGGAAAATGAATAATTATTATAATTAATTACTAAGAATAGAGGAAAGTGGACACTACAAGAATTTAATTTTTTTTGCTATGGACCATTAGTAACGTGTATATGGTGTTAACACGTTACTAAAGTGTAGTAAAGTGTCTATAGCAACGTGTTTTACAGGTGGTGAAATTGGACGTAACTAGTGCAACTTTAGTAACGTGTCAGACTCTAACACGTTACCATATGTGGTAACGTGTTGCCACGTTGCCAATTGGTAACATGGCATATTATGCCACGTTACTATGTGTGGTAACGTGGCATCTTTACCAAATTTGACAGGGAATTTTTTTTTTCTTGGAATTTTCTCTGCTCGTTATACCTGATATTCGAGTTACATATATTGACAATCCAATATGATTCAATAATCCAAAATCCAATATTCGATCAATTCAACTATATATATATATATAACCACAATCCAACTACATACCACAATTAATCCAACACTAAACAAACACTACAACTAAGGTTATACACAAATACAAAAAACAGAAGCCTTAAACAAACACTACTCCGACATAAAAAGCCGAGTGAACATCGTCATGACCATTATTTCCCGGCTTCTCCGCACTAACTACAAATAATAAAACAAGCAATTAATTAGCTAATTGACATTTGTGATATAATATTATCAACTTCTAATAGGTAAGTGAGAAAACAATCGAATAATTGTCAAATAAACAACCTCGACATACATACATAAACAACCTCGACATTTGTGATATAATATATGCACGACCTATGCATATATTTGCATGACATACAAAAACACATATACATTTAGTTTGAGTTTAACTATGCAAAGCTCTAATCACAACCAAACCAACCAGGAACAACAAAGTAGATTAGTTTGAGTTTAATGTCTTGACTCACGGGGTGCCTCAATCACAACCAAACCAACCAGGAACAACAAAGTAGATTAGTTTGAGTTTAATGTCTTAACTCACGGGGTGCCTGAACAACGGGCATAATGTCTTGACAAACGAGACTTCTGTCTAGCCGGCGTCTGGTGTTGGATTTCATTGTGATTGTCGTCCTCAACTTCTACTCTTACGTCATCTACACATGCATATTACGTTGCAATTGTGTTATGTACAATTGTGTTAGATACGAACAAAGTTTATTTACCATACAAAATTACTAGCCCTTAAAATGATATTCATCTCGTAAGATCACAATGATACTCAAATAGAAACAATAAGAATATATGCATTACCTGATCGGCTATCAACTGAGGATCTCACAATCATTCGGGCTGAGAACTCTGCATCTTGCAGATTCCTGATTGTCGTCATCTTCGACTTCGACCCTATACGTCTCGACCCCTCAAGGCTGCGAATCCGCACCTCATACGCCGCCATCTGAGCAGCCATCTGCTCAGCCATCTGCTAAGTCACCTGCGCGGTCACCGCCGTAATAATCTCATCTCTCTGCTGTGCCAGCCTCGCATCCATTTGCTCTCTGTGCTTCTCCCTCTCGGATTCAATGGCTCTTTCGAGTTTTTCACGCGAGACCATCGTCCCGCCACGGTTCTGCGACCGTGCTTGGGACGGTGCCGCGTGCAGGCAGAATGTTCTTACTGACCCCTCCAACATGACCCGCATACTCAGGCTTATTGTCGTGTGCCTGAGCGTAAGCGTCATCTGGTGTCCACCTAATCGTCCCTTGGGTGCCATCTACCTGTTCCGTAGGGTCAGTTTCCAATAATTCCTCCATCCGCGCCTGTACATGAGCATTGTTATATATATAATTGTTAAGACTCAATAAATTAATACATAAATTAAAATTCATGACAAGGTGTGTGCTACTTACAATTCTCGCTGCGACCACCGGATTTGGGCAACTACCATCTTTCTTTTTACGGGTCTTGATATAAGTCTTTGCTCGCATAAGAGCCTTGCCAAAATTAATTACTTGCAATAAGTTCAAACCATCAATGAAATGTCCGTATATATACTACGCAATATATGACATATACATATAGTTATGGTAAATTAGAGTAGTACATCCTCATGTGCCACCCTTACATAGCTCTTCGAGCCGGTGTAATGGAGTGTTTGATTATGTGCTCGTATTTCTTTCATATGCGCACAATAAGCCTACGAACACAACATGTAGACGTTATTTTTAGCTAAGCCATCGAACAATTACAATTAACGAAACATAAATAGTTTAAAGTGACTTACTTGATAAGCGGGATCACACCATTTCACCAACAATATTGCAACGTCTTTGGGGTTGTACTTTGAAATGGTCTCGCCCATCCTTGCCGCCACTATCGCAGGAGTGTCATCGCTCTGAATCATGAGCTTCTTCCTTAATTTGTGCCTCAAAAGCTTCTGCTTCTCACCCATGTCTCTGAAAGCGTCTTTTTTAATTGTCGTCATATCCGACCCAGGCATGATGTAAAAGTAATGCTGCATCAATTAAAAACTAGGGTATTAAAGCGCTTGTTATATAACATAAATTTAATATACAACTGCTACATATCATAAATTAATAACATCTAATCTACACTTATCATCAAAGACTCAAATAAATCCTCCTTGCATTGTTCTGGTACATCATCCCAGTTGTCGAATAACCTGATAAAGGACCCGGCCTTGCACGTCTTACCCGTCATCCATCTAAACTTTTTTCCACTTTATCCTACAGGCTGCCACGCGCCATTATACTCTATGACGACCCTTTTCCCATCGGGAATGTTCCACAACTTGTGCGAGTCACTTACGATCAACACTTTAAAATTGCCCTCGCTACAGATGAAGTATATATTAACACACAAATGGTTAAACATATATTATTGGGAAAAATATAAAAAAGCCCCCCAAACTACCAGCCGTTTGCGATTTAGCCCCCTTATGTTCCAAAAGTCATAAAGTAGCCCCCCAAACTACCAAAATGTTGCATTTTGGCCACTCCGTTAGTCAAAACCGTTAGTCTGGACGGAAACCTCGAAACGACGCCGTTTTATTAGGGTTAAGTTACGAAATCGACCTTATGGCATTTTTTTTTAAAGCTGGAGCAAAACGGCGCCGTTTTGCTTATGGTTAGGGAACCCTAAGCAAAACGGCGTCTTTGCTTAGGTTAATAGGTAACATTTTCGGTTTAGGCCTCCTTCTCCTTCACGCTCACGCTCACGCAGGTCCCCTCTCACCCGTTCCCCTGGTTCACCCAACCCCCCGCCCGATTGTCGGCTTCCCCGTTCACGCAGCCCCCCCGCACGGTGCGCCGCCCGATCGTAGCCATCCCCCGGTCACGCAGCCCCCCTCGCACGCTGCGCCGCCCGATCATAGCCATCCCCCGGTCACGCAGCCCCCCTCGCACGCTGCGCCGCCCGATCGTAGCCATCCCGGTCACGCAGCCCCACCCGGCCAGCGCGCGGTTCCGGCCGGTCGTCGCGATCCCTTCACGCAGCCCCGTTCACGCATCCGGTCCCGTCATCCCGAAGGTAGCCCACTTTCCCGATTGAGTTTTTCCTATGGGTTTGGTTGTTTTGTTGAAGATTTTGTGGAGAATGGGTTTGGTTTGTTTGTAGAAGATTTTTTCTGGAGAATGGGTTTGGTTGTTTTGCAGAACATTTTGTGGAGAATGGGTTTGGTTGTTTTGTATATGTATTGATGTTCTGATTAAGTGTGAAGGAGAATTCGCTTTATAGTGTCCAAAAGTGATATGGGTCCCTATGTTTAGAATATTTTTGCCTTGTCTGCAGCACAGCCGTTGTTTTTAGTATAAATTTTTTTTTGGTTAAAAATTGAAAGTTATTGGTTGCTGTGTATATTGTCTGCTTATTGTCGGATGGGTTGGTTTAAAATTTTGCATTCTGCCTTCCCTTTGTTCTGTGGTCCCCCTTGTTGTAATGCATGTCACATGTGGTCCCCTTTATTGTCTGCTGTAAAGGAAGAGAAAGAAGAAAAATCTGAACAAACAATGACAAGCAATACATCATAAGGTGACCGAAAATTAACAAAAAAGAAATGAAATTGTCCAAATGTAGAGCACCCACCTTGCTTCTTTCAACCTACGGCTTGGGTGTCGAATTATGATTTTTGTATGCTACATAACGCCATTTTATTTAAAATGCACTCCCAAATGAGGAACTTTCAACTATTTTTTTAAAAAACACATCTTTGGCTTGCAAATTCTTAAATGAACTCCAATAGAAAGTAGGCATTAAAAAGTTTGGAATATAACCACTCTTTCGCAAAAATTTTGGAATAAGTTAAGTTAAAAAGAAAGTGAAAATGTCTAGGGTTAAACACAAAACACAAATATCAACGAATTAGTTGCATCCTGAGGCCATGCTTGACTAGCTCCAAAAGGGGTATCCAAATATACACGTTTTTCTCCTTTATGATGTGAGAGTTTCAATATTCAAATATTAGTATTTTCTTCTCTTGTTCTTCTTTTTTCTTTTTTTTTTCTTTTCATTTTATCTCTCCTTAATTATATGCATCATGCATGCATGGGAGAGGAAAAAGATAGGAATATGTCTCACTTTGGTGGTATTTTGTTGCTACTTGTATGTTGCACGTGTTTGAGAATGTCGAAGTTGACAAGAATGAAAATTTTTTAATTTTTAATTTGTGTAAGGGAAGCTTGCATATTTATTTATTGGAAAAAAAAAATCAGTTAAAGTTACAAAATTGTGTGGTCATTTTGTAACATAAATAAAGTTAGATTGGAAAAAAGAATATGTATAGCACTTACTTCATTTTTACTCTAGTAACGTAAATATATATTCTTGAATTATTTTTTTATCGCACATATACAATCATGATAATTTTATAGTGTCGAGTAACCCTACATCCGATCACTATTTCCAACCTCCATCCGCAATGGGTGACGTGGCCATATATAATAATGTCATATAAAATACCCATATGATCATATGAAGCTTCATGTGCCTTTATAATTGGGTGTGCATAATTAATGACCATATAGTGTCTAGATTTGTTTCCGATATGTTCCCTTACTTTAGATTGCATGCCTTGTATAATTTAACGTTAATTATTATTATTATTTTTATTTTTCCTGTGAAGTGACTTTAAATTAGTTAAAGTTAAATTGTACTTAATAGTAGTTGATATTTACATAAACTTGAATTTCTATTAGTAAATTTTTTTTTTTAATATTTTATTGAGTTGTTAATTTTCTTTACTTCTTTTATTGTTTAGGATGACTATACGAGATCTTGTGTTTGAGGTGCATTACGGTGGTAAGATTAATAGGGGGTTTACGTGCACATATGTGGGGGGTGAGGTAGATGTGCATGATGAGACGTGCGATGAGGACAGGTTGTCATTTTTTGAGATTGAGGGTATAGTAAAAAACTATGGATACAAGTCAGGGGATCTAGTGTATTACTTACAACCAGGTTGTACTCTTCAAGGGGTTTGAAATTAATTTCATCGATCATAACGTCTTGGAAATGGTTGCTGCACATAAAGGGGTACCGGTTATTGAGTTGTATCTTGTTTCATTTGATGAGCCTGCAGTTAATGACGATGAAGATGAAGACGATAATGATGATGGTGATGGTGAACATTGTGAAAATAGTAGGATTGATCGAGATGATCCTTATTGGGAAGAAGTATTCGAACCGGACTTGTTTGATGAAGATAGCAATCTACCTGGGCCATCCACGGCAGGAGGAAATGTTGAGGAGGGTGGTGTTGAGGGTAATGACGAGGGTGATGGGGAGGGTAATGAGGGTGAGGATAATGATGAGGAGGGGGATGAGGATAATGATGAGAAGGGGGAGAGTGATGAGGCGGCGGAGGATGATAATGAAAATGCAAATGCAAGGGTAGCTAAAAAAGGTAGTGGAAGGGGTCAGTGCTATGGTGATGAGGCAAACTCTGACATGGCTAGAAGTGACATTCTTGTATCCCCTCCTAGAAGTGACGAGGAGAATGAGGTTTCATCTGTTTCCAGATTTGTTACTAGGCGAACAGAGTTTCAACCGACTGACATGTCGAATCCACAGTTGAGTAATGGGCAGCTATTTCCCTCAATCAAAGTGTTTAGAGAAGCAATTAGGGAGAACAATTTGAAGAAGGAGAAGGATGTAAGGTTTAAAAAAAATTACCTAGCCAAATGTATTGTCGTATGCAGAGATCCACGTTGTAGGTATCGGGTTTATGGCCGTAAATCCAAGGATCAAGAATCATTTGAAATTAGATCGATACAAGACAAGCACACTTGTACAAGGCAGCATAGGAATTCGACTGTGAAATCTGCATGGATTGCTGATAAACTTATTGACAAGTTGAGAGTGCAACCTAACATGCCGTTGAAGGCAATTCTTGGGGAAGTGAAAGACAAATGGGGTGTTGATGTTAATAATTGTCAATTGTATAGGGCTAGGAGAATTGCAATGGAAATGCTGCAGGGCAAAGTAAAGCTGCAATACAATAAGCTGTGGGATTATTGTGAAACCGTTAGACAAACGAATCGGGGTAGTTGTGTGATGATGAAGGTTGAGAGACCTTTACTTGACTACCCATCATGTTTCCAAAGGTTGTATTTCTCATTGGCTGCCATGAAGAAAGATTTTCGAGCTGGTTGTAGGCCTATCATTGGTTGGATGGGTGCTTTTTGAAGGGAACTTATAAGGGACAGCTTTTGTCAGCCATTTCGAGGGATGGCAATAATAACATTTACCCAGTGGCTCTTGCAGTTGTTGAGGCAGAAACCAAAGACAGTTGGATATGGTTTCTTGAGACATTGCTCTCAGATCTTGGCACCCCTCCTGCACAAGGATGGACATTTATTTCTGATCGTCAAAAGGTAACTATATTATGAGTTCATTAAGTTTATTCCTTTTTTGTTTTTCATTGTTTTTGTTAAAAGATAACAAAGTGTTGTTTATTATTCATTGTGGTTGTAGGGGCTACAACCAGTGTTTGACGTGGTGCTTCCCGGGGGTGACCATCGGTTTTGTGTGAGGCATTTGTATGCCAACTTCAGAGACGCAGGGCATCGTGGTCTTGCATTGAAAGACAAGTTATGGGCTGCGGCTGCTGCATACACTAAAGCTGAATTCCATAAGGCAATGGATGAATTGAAGCATATAAGCGAGGATGCACACAACTACTTGTCAAATGTTGACCCAAGCTCATGGTCCAGGGCTTGGTTCAATACATTCCCAAGGTGTGATCTACTTGTCAACAACCTCTGTGAGTGCTTCAATGCTTACATCCTGAATGCGCGTGACCTGCCGATCATATGCATGCTGGAATTCATAAGGAAGAAGTTGATGATGAGATATCAAGCGAAGAGGATGGCATCCGCACCATGACCGTGCGCTATGTCCAAGGGTTGTTGCCAAATTGGACGAAATTGGACAAGTTCTTTGGGCATTGCTACAGCACATATGCTGGGGATGGGTTATACGAAGTAACCCACAATAATAAACAATATGTTGTGAATTTGTTGAGGAAAACTTGTGGGTGTAGACAGTGGGACATGACAGGAATTCCCTGTGCACATGCAATGTCTGCAATTTGGTTTTTTAATGCAAACCCCGAGGATTACGTAGATGATTGGTATAGCATTGAGATGTATAAAAGGCGTATGATGAAATTGTGTTTCCAATGCCTGGAGAGGACCAATGGGTGAAGACTAACTGCGACAAAGTGGACCCCCCTATAAGTAGAATACAACCAGGGAGGCCCAGAAAAGTAAGGACAAGGGGTCCAGAAGAGCCGGTTAATCAATACCGTATGAGGAAGGGTGGAGTGAGGATGAGATGCAGCAAATGTAGAGGGGTTGGACACAATAGCAGAACATGTCCACGAAACAGAACAGAGGCAGTGAATTATAGAAGAGGAAGCAGTAGTAGAAGACAACATGAGGTGAGTTACTACATACATATATTATTAATTTTTAATTTTTGTCAAGCAGATTTTCTCCTGTTCATTATATATTGTATGATGTTATTAATTTACAAGCTTATTATCATAGGTACAAGATGATAGTGGTCGAAGTGTACATGATCAGACCCCAACTCCCCAGCCAACCATTGATGCTGAAATAGTAAGTGATAAACTGTTTAAATGTCATTACTCATTATAATTAGTTCATTACATTTGATTTACCAAGTTGACATCATATTTGCAGATTTCGCAAGATGCTGATGCTTCTTCTAGAGGTAGAAGGAGTACTAGGGGTAGGGGTAGCGGTAGCGGTAGAGGTCAATTTCAACCTATCCCAAAAGGGTCTACTGGACTGCAAAGAGGTGGACCAAGAACTAGGGGAGGGCCTACTGGGCTGCACAGAGGTGGACCAAGAACTAGGGGAGGGCCCACTGGACTGCATATTAGTGGACCTATGACTAGGAGTGGAGGTAGAGGTCAGTTGCAGGGTACAGTCCACACCGTCAGATTATATGGGCCATCTCAACATCAAACCCCACAGTCTCAGGGCAATTCTACTGTGAGCAAATGATTATAATATTACTTTTGGATAACATAATAAAATGTTATTTCAAATATTTAATATTGTGAAATGTTACAACGTTTCAGGGTACTGGTACTGTCAATACCGTAAGGTTATACGGACCTCCTCATACACAGTCGACACAATCTCAGAGCCTTTCTAGTGTCAATGTGAGTACTTCACACACTAAGTGTTTATTTTGTTAAATTATTATACACTTCAATCATAACATGAAGAAGAGAAAATTGAGAATGTTTTGTCAAAAAAATTAACAAACTATTTTGCCATTGGTACATGTGGCCACACTGTAGCCTATAAAATTGTGCCACATATAGACCCAACCAGAGCTGACTTACCACATCATCTCATTTCAGCCCCATGTAGCATTTTGGTAGAAACAGCTCGGTCGACTCATGTGCCTCATAATTTTGGTATTTTTGGAAATAAACTCGTTATTACTAGAGAGAGTCTACTATTCTTCTATGTTAGAATCCAGTTGTCTGTTCATATTTTGTGGACACGGATATATGATCTAAACCAAAGGTTATGGATTGCCATTGACTTTATGAACTTATAGAATTATTACCTTGATCATTGTTTATGATGATGATTAATTCATGTTTCCCATATAACATATGCTGTGTGACATTAAATAGCTTGTCTATTCAACAATGTACTCTTTGGTTTGCTAAAATCATAGTAACATTTTGGTTGTTTTTTTATATTTGAAAGTAACATTTTACGAGTTCGATTTCTTTTGGCATATATAGAGTGCCTATGCAATTCCTATAGTATGGTTGTAAGCTTGTGACAAAATTCATGCATCTGGATGTATTCGGACCAAAAGAGAATTCATCTCTTTGAGAATTTTTATTAAAGGGTTCATTTGTCATTTGACGAATGCAATTTTCTCATTTATAATATTTAATAATATTATAAATTGAGAATGTTTGTCAATACGTTTAATTTTGAACTAATATTTATATCTCCCCCAAAAAATGTTATAATGTGACGTGTGTGTGTGTGTGTGTGTGTGTGTGTGTTTTGAATTGTTTGTTAATGTGTGTATGTGTTTTGAATTGTTTGATAATGTGTGTGTATGTGTTTTGAATTGTTTGGTAACGTGTGTGTGTGTATGTGTTTTGAATTGTTTGTTAATGTCTTTTGTCTTCTATATATATATATATATTTGGTATTAAACGTATCTACAATTTTGGGAATTTTTTATTTTTTATTATTGGTTCCCCAAATGTGAGCCCACAGTTGTCGACGCAGGAACATGGAACATCGCACCTAGAAGGGACTCCTTTACCAAGCGGATCTTCTCAGCATTCTCAACAACATTTGGGGCGTACTACTGCATGTACATCAGCACCTGCCAGAAGAGGTAAAACGATTGTGCCGACTGTGGATAAGGCAATTGCAGTCATGGAGTCTAACAAGAGAAAAAGGAAGAAGCCAGATTGGCAAAAATATTAGACACCAAGAAAATGGATTACTATAGAGATAATTGATCGTTGTGGATGTGTATATATATATATATATATATATATATATATATATATATATATATATATATGTATGTATGGTTAATGCTACAATTTGGTTATTTTGGATGTGTAATATGTATATAGGTGATGGTAGACAAATTAACCTTGTAGCCGTTACAATTTGGTTATTTTGGATGTGTAATATCTATATAGGTGATGGTAGACACATTAACCTTGTAGCCGTTACAATTTGGTTATTTTGGATATGTAATATGTATATAGGTGATGGTAGACAGATTAACCTTGTAGCCGTTACAATTTGGTTATTTTGGATGTGTAATATGTATATAAGTGATGGTAGACAGATTAACCTTGTAGCCGTTACAATTTGGTTATTTTGGATGTGTAATATCTATATAGGTGATGGTAGACACATTAACCTTGTAGCCGTTACAATTTGGTTATTTTGGATGTGTATTATATATTTGGTTTATGTTTACAACATGTACCTTGTGTATGAAACCATTATATTTTTGATAGAAAATTCATTTTTATCAAATTGTATCATGAACAGGCTCTTAACTACAATTGCACGAGGAAAACACCAATGACACCATGACTAGGTGTAAACACTACTTTATAGAACACAATCAATGCAATTCGGTTGGAATAGGTAAATGTACAAACAATTGAAACTCATCAAATTGTCATATTAGGAAATTGAAACAAGGTTTCGCACTTTAACATAGGTTTCACACTTTAATACAACATACTAAATAATAGTCCTTAACGTACATAGGTTTCTCCCTCTCACGGCAACATTGCCCTACTAACAGTGCAATGACGTTTCTCCCTATCATTAACAAAACAAGACAACAACAAAAAAGCTAAGATCAAACAAGTGGCCAATGACATCCTTAAGTTTTTTTCAATGCTATTATTTTTGTACTTTTCAGCAGCAATTTGCAACGTCAACTTTGCCACTTCAGTTTCAAAACCTTTCTTCTGATCAGCTATTTGGGCATCAAACTGTGACACAGGGAGCATAGCTTCTTCGTCAACCCACATAAAATAATCACAACCCCGATTACTTTCGCTCTGCATATTTCATAAATGAGAATTACTAACCAATTCACAAACAAAGTGTAATATAATTCACAATGAAGTTCTTCAATGTTATTTGATTTAAGAGAGTCAAAAACAAAAGAAGACAAATAAGACAACAACAAAAGGAGACCTTATGAGCTTTCAAACTATTTCTATTTATGGAGTGTGAAACATTTACATCCTTCAATTTTCCAATACTCCAATGGAAAAGACCCAAAAACTTTGTCAAACAAGGCCAACCTTATTTGGTAATGGACATGCCTAATTCTAATAAAAAATAATAATAAGAATTAAAAAAAAAAAAAAAGTCTAAAGACCCACCTTTCTAATTAACATTATCTTTATTTGCTTAGAACAATAAATGATTGCTGTATGCTCTAAGAGAGAGCTAAAACAGTCGCATAGAATGGGAATATATACCATGTTATTATTAATTATTATTATTGGGAATAGATTGACATATGTTTTCATCATGTACATAAAAACGATGTCATTAAACTTCAAGAAGCAATTAACCAAATTAATAAGGCAAAAGGGGATAATAATTAAACTTATGCTATTGGGATACAAAGTGATGAATGAGATACAAAGTGAATATGCTATTGGGATACAAAGTGATGAATGGGTCTCAGAAAATGGGGTCCTGCATTTCAAAAGTAAATGAATATGTTCATCAAATATCTTCTTCTTTTTTTTTTCTTTCCTTAATTTTTTGGCAGCTTACTTATTCAAACAAATTCATATTAATGGGTGTAAGTCTTCTATTCTCATCACATAAGCAAATGAAAAACGTCTAATATAAGTAGTCATCATCAAAAACATCAAATGGAACCCACAAAAAAACATTGGCTACACAACATGGAACACATCTCTTAGAATAGACCCACAAATCCAAACCAGCAATCACTGTACAGATTTGAATCAAATGGAGAAAAGCATAAAGAAAGAAAGAAAGAAAGAAATCGAAAACCCCTAATTTTTAAAACCTAAATTCGCACCTTATATTTACCGCATCCAATAAACCTTTTACCAAGATTTTTCTGCGTACGAGAAGTCATCACTGGTGATTCTATTCCGCATAGGCATTTCGTACACGTAGAGGTAGACTTCGCCGGCGAACTTCCCACCGACAGTACACAGCCATTCGCATCATCTTCGCCAGCAAACTTCTCCATCGTTGACGATGGGACCGGCTGCGTGACATGCATTACAACAAGGGGGACCACAGAACAAAGGGAAGGCAGAATGCAAAATTTTAAACCAACCCATCCGACAATAAGCAAACAATATACACATCAACCAATACCTTTCTATGTTTAACCAAAAAAAAATTCACAGCAACCAATAACTTTCAATTTTTAACAACAAAAAAATTATATTCAAAACCAACGGGTCTGCTGCAGACAAGGCAAAAATATAGAGACAAAAATATTATAAACATAGGGACCCATATCACTTTTGGACACTATAAAGCGAATTCTCCTTCACACTTAATCAGAACATCAATACATATACAAAACAACCAAACCCATTCTCCACAAAATGTTCTGCAAAACAACCAAACCCATTCTCCAGAAAAAATCTTCTACAAACAAACCAAACCCATTCTCCACAAAATCTTCAACAAAACAACCAAACCCATAGGAAAAACTCAATCGGGAAAGTGGGCTACCTTCAGGATGACGGGACCGAATGCGTGAACAGGGGGCTGCGTGAAGGGACTGCGACGACCGGCCGGCAGCGTGCGAGGGGAGCTGCGTGGGGGCTGCGTGACCGGGGGATGGCTACAATCGAGCGCGCGCGTGCGAGGGGGGATGCGTGACCGGGGGATGGCTATGATCGGGCGGCGCACCGTGCGGGGCTGCGTGAGCGGGCCGACAATCGGCGGGGCTAGGTGAACCGAGAGCGGGTGAGAGGGGACTGCGTGGCGTGGCGTGAAGGAGAAGAAGGCCCTAAACCGAAAATGTTACCTATTAACCTAAGCAAAACGGCGCCGTTTTGCTTAGGGTTCCTAACCATAAGCAAAGCGGCGCTGTTTTGCTCCGACTAAAAAAAAAAAAAAAAAAAAAAAAAAAAAATAAGGGCGATTTCGTAACTTAACCCTAATAAAACGGCGTCGTTTCGAGGTTTCCGTCCAGACTAACGGTTTTGACTAACGGAGTGACCAAAATGCGACATTTTGGTAGTTTGGGGGGCTACTTTATGACTTTTGGAACATCATGGGGCTAAATCGCAAACGGCTGGTAGTTTGGGGGGCTTTTTTATATTTTTCCCAATATTATTTGAATTGATGTACTAATTTACTATATGTATTATCATGTGTAAATATGTACATATTTAAGGTTCGGAATAGCATGCATACATACCTATCGTGCGAACCTCGTCGACAGTCAATACTGGCCAAGCAGGGTCATCGTGCTACTCATTGTGTGCGTCATCTGTCACATCATCCATTTCATCGGTGGCATGTGTCTCACTATCATCCACATGTGTGCTGCTATGTGGCGGGTGATCGAAATAGCCGTGCGGCAATAAACTCATTTGTGTGAATCTGGGTGGCGGGGATAGCATATGCGGGGATTCGTTCGAGTCGCGGGGAGTAGGCTCATATCTCTGATACCCTAGCTGGGTAAGCCCCGTTGGACGGGATGGGTCATGAAAATCCGTGATATGATCAATTGAAAAGCCGGGAATGTCGTAGCCATAGTCGCCTCCCGCATGTGTATGCCCTTCTACATTCTGTGGAAGTATGGGTCGATACTCTGATTGCTGCTGAAGAAGCATAGCAGCTTCTTGCGCCTCACTATCGGTAAGGCCATGCTGCAATCTTGACCTAGAAGATTGTGCCCTCCATCTTCTTAACTTCCCCCGAGCACTCATATCAACCTGCAAAATATAGCACGCACCCAATTAGTTATGTGTATAGTGTATAGTGTAACAAATATAGCCTGCACGCAAAATATAGCACGCACCCAATCAATGTACAATATTAAATTCATATGGAATGACATAACCTCGATTGGTGCGAAGCTGGGTCGGACATATTAGATGTCATCATGCAGATCGTACAGCTGATTATTATTTAAAGTTAGTGGTTCACTGTCGTGATAGTTGCCATGATCATCATCAGGCGCTTGACCCTGACCAACGTCGTATACGTTTTTAGGTTTAGCCCTCACCGCACAAGCCCAATCTAGGTTCCTTTTATCTTTGACATAAAAAACTTGTTCCACTTAGGAAACTACTACATACGGCTCATCACTAATCAACTCCCCCTTATGGACAAGATTTTTTAAGTTGACAAGCGTTATCCCATACTCGTCGATCTTGTATCCCCTGTCCCTTGTGGTGTCCGCCCAATCACACTTGAACATAACATACTTTGTCCTGTCGTAATACTTCACCTCAAGTATTTGAGTTACCTTCCCGTAGTATGTTTCGCCATCAACAGTCGACACACACACGCCACTATGTTGAGACCGCTTTCCCACATCATATGCGACAATACGAAAGAACTTGCCGTTGACCACATATCTGTTATATTGGACTGCTGAGACCATCAGTCCTCTACAATGCATTACTAATTTGTCACCCATATCCTTCCCACTTCGATCGTCCGAACAATCAACCTACGAGTCATATACAACAACGAAGTGTAATTAGTGCAATGAGGAAACATTATGTTATTCAAAAGGTGTGCAAGACATTAGTCTTACGTAGTCACGGTACCAATCGCAGATTTTGTCAAAATGTTGGGTTTCCAACTGATCGTTTGTCGTTCACCCCCTGTTTGTGGTTTGTCCTATGGAATCCTTGTACATCCTACATTTTGAAATAAAATCAATTAAATTTAATTCACAACTAACGTTGTTGAGGGATATGACCATGCATATCTTCATTACACAATACTCACGTCTGCAATTGGAGGAAGTCATCTGAGCTAAACAAAATGTAACGGTGAATCTGTGTCAACGTGAGTCGGTCGAGGACGACTCGAGGTCCAACCCCTTTAGACCCATCCGGGTTTCATTGCGGCCTATTGTGAAATGTCGGTGCGTTTTCTAAATACATCGAACAGAACATCACCAACTCGGTTTCTATGTAACCTTCCGCAATGTAGCCCTCAGGAGCTGCTTTATTGCGCACACTAGATTTGAACACTCCGAGGCTCTTATATATTAAAACTAGTCAATTATCACATCTAATAACTGTTTTTAAATAAATAAATGGCAAAGAAATTTTAGTTTTAATTTTTTACAGGAAATGTTATCTCTTTGCAGGATACATCCACCTATATTGTACCGGTCCACCGAGTCGGCATTCACAGACAAGATGCACCACAACATGAACCATGCTGGTGAAAAAACTGGGAGAAAATATATGTTCCATTTTGGACAGAATGATATAGATGCCAACCTCAAGTCAGGCCATATCCTCTTGGGTCAACGTCGTTGATCATATGCCCCTGAAGAATGCAGACATCTCAACCAGTGGTCTAACCACGTTACCGGGCAGTGATCCACGCAATGCAATAGGGAGAAGCTGTTGCATCAATACGTGACTGTCATGACTCTTCAAACCCGATATCGTCCGGTCCTTAAGTTTTACACATCTGGAAAGGTTCGAGGCATATCTGTTTGGCACCCTTATATTTCGAAGCACTTTTAGAAAACTAGTTTAATTCTCTTTCGACATCGTGTGGCTTGCATGAGGCATATAGATTCTCCCATCATCACCTGTAAAAGGATGAAGTGCTGATCTCAAACCCATTTCTTGCAAGTCTTTACGGGCTTGAAGGTTGTCCTTCATTTTTTCCTTAATGTCGAGTATTGTGCCGATTATATTGTCCATCACATTTTTCTCTATGTGCATGACATCAAGGTTGTGTCGCAATAAATTATCCTTCCAGTACGGCAAACGAAAGAAAAAACTTTTCTTCTTCCACAATATATTATCAGTCCTCTTCCTTTTTGCATGTGAATTATCAATGTTAACTGACTTATCGGCGCTCTCATCCCCAAATACTATCCCTTCTAACTGTTTTAGGATTTCATCTCCATCTAGTACATCGGGGGCACATTCTAATTCTTGGTTACCGTCAAATGTACTTTTATTCCACCTCCACGGATGATCCATGGGCAAGTGTCGCCTATGCCCCATAAAGCAAAACTTACTTCCGTGTTTTAACCTTCTAGACCTTGTTGCATGCATACAGCAAAGGCATGCCTTTCTACCCCTTGTAGGCCACCCAGACAAGTTTGGGTATGCCAGAAAGTCATTAATTGTCCACATCAGCTACGCTCGGAGCATTAAATTCTTTTTCAGGGAGACATCAAATGTTCGTACCCCCACACTCCATAGTTGCTGCAATTTCTCAATTAACAGTTGCATGTAAACATCTATATCTATTACAGGTGAACTTGGGCCTGGAATAATCAGAGATAATATGAAAAACGTTTGTTTCATGCACATCCAAGGAGGCAGGTTGTACGGTACAAGCACTACAGGCCAAGTACTGTGGGATGTGCTCAGGTTCCCAAAAGGATTAAATCCATCCGAGGTTAGGCCAAGTCTTAAGTTCCTACTGTCCGTTGAAAACTCCGGATATAAATTGTCGAATGACTTTCATGCTTCGCCGTCGGCTAGATGCCTCAATACACCATCCTTAGTGCAGCCTTCTACATGCCACCTCATATAGGGTGCAGTATGCTCTGACATAAAAAGCCTCTGTAATCGTGGTATGATTGGGAACCACCGCAAAACCTTAACCGGATGTTTCTTACTCGACGTTATTGGGTGGCCATCCTCGTCCAAATAAATTTCGTCTTTCCACTTAAATTTCCCACATTTAACACATGAATCTAAGTCCTTATTGCCCTTCCAAAATAACATACAATCATTACGACAAGCCGGAATCTTCTCATACCCGAGTCCCATGTCCCTTAGAAACTGTTTGGCCCCATATGTATTAGCTGGCAGAGCTCCATCATCTACAGGCAGCAACTGATTAATTAGCTCGAGGAAACACGAGAATATCATATTACTAACTCCACCCACACACTTCAAATTGTATAGATGTACAGTAGCACTCAGCTTGCTGTGTTTGGTCTTATCATGAAGCGGTTTGTCTGCCTGTTTAAGCAATTCCTCGTACCTTCGTACATCACCTCCATCGCCTTCGTCATGCACAATGTCTTCTTCCTCTTCGTGCACCTCAACCTGAGGCTCACTATTGTCATCTCTGACTTCGTGCATGCCGAATGCATCACGCAACATGGCGTGCATATTTCCACCATGTTCAGTGCTTGCACCCGCAGCTGTTGCCGGACGTGATGAATTCGAGCCATCAACAGGAGCTCTAACATGCCTCTCGCCATGATAAATCCAGTATATATATTGGGGCCACATTCCTTTCTCCCCTGTCAAGTGGTCGTATAACAAACTTGGGGGGTGTCTCCTGTCACAGCGACACGTCTTACAAGGGCACACAATCAGTTTGTCTGAAGTGTCACAGTTCCGAACTGCGAAGTCCACAAACGCTCTACATCCGTCTCCGTATTCCTTTGTACCCCTAGACTTCTTCATCCAACTTTTGTCCATAGTGTTACTACATATATTAGAAACATAAATATATAAGAATTATGCTAAACTTAAACATAAATGCATTACTATGGCCAATGGGGACCCTAACAGTGAATAAGTAAAACTAGGTTCATTACTTTTTTGTTATTCTTTTCTTTCCTTTTTTTTTTTTTTTTCTGCTTAAAATTTACATGAAGTAAATTTCCAAACCTTGAACCACATTATAATACAAAATTACAAACATTTGTCATGGGTACCGTACTTAAAAAAAACATCTACGTTCGTTGTTTATTTAATAACATGTACTATAATATAAAGTTGCAAAACCTAAACCAAATTATATTAAACAAATTGAAAAGTTTGTAATTTGTTAGGAGGCCCTAAATAAAATAAATTTAAGTTATGTTTTTGTCGCAATTTTTTTAAAAAAAATAAAGTTACATAATTTGAACTTCATATGGGGACCCTAAATAAAATTCATCTAACTAGCTACATAGGTAGTTTTTTTTTTTTTTTTTTAGAATTATGTATTTTTTATTATTATTTTTGTAATCATTTATATAAATGATTTATATAAATCTATTTTCTACATTTTATTTATTATATAAATGATCATTTATATAATAGCTAGGTTTGTAAAACATACAAAAAAAAAAAAAAAAAAAAAAATTTACCTAATTTCAAACTACTTACCTAAAGACGTGTCTATAAATATTTTGCATACATGCTCATATTGAACAATTCTACATTTCTACATATAAACATAGGACACTAAAAATAATATATAATTCAACCAAATTAATAAGTTAATTAGCTAACAAAAAAAAAATTGAACATATACATATACAATATTCTATAAACCCATACATTACAAGAATCAATTTTATATACATATACAAAATTTGAAATATGCATTACTGCAAAGAATATATCAGTATATACTTAAAAATTAAAAATCATCTATATATACTTTAAAAAAAAAAATTATATATAAATAATTTTTGACGGCCGGAAAAGAGTTCGCCGGCAGAGAGAGGAGACAGTGGTGATGAGGTGGCGGCCTGCTACAAAATCCGAAGAAGAAGGTGGAAAATGTGAGAGAAATATTGAGAGAAGGTGGCTGGAAAACGTGAGAAGAAGAGAGAAAAAAATTTCAAGGCAGGGGGAGGAAGCAGCACTGCGCGGGGGAGAAGAAGATAGCCGGCCAGGGGAAAAAAAGAGAAAAGGAGAAGAAGAAGAAGGACCATGTGCAGGGTCAGAAGCGCATGGTCCCGAGGCTAATAGTAACGTGCCACAGAGGCACGTTACCATAATAGTAACGTGCCACATGTGGCACGTTACTCTTATATATATATTATTAAGCTTAATACATTAATTAATATATTACATAAAGCTTTATATATATATCAACTTAATTATACGTAATATTAAATGTGCGTAATATGGCATGCATATATATTTCCACCATGCATGTTCAGAGCTTACATCGGCCAGTTCTCTTAATTTGGTTAATTAATTGATAGTGCATATCCTGACAATGAAATAAAGCATGGTGTTAGTGTTATAGAGCTGATTGCGTCTAGCATGCTTGACACATAAATAGTGATGCTTATAGTGTTGTAAAACACAAGCACTAATGCATATTCTTTTCTAGAGGCATATCTTAGCCATATCTTTTTAGGGTTTTGATCTTTCTCTGGGGACTCACATGCAATCTAGATTTTGATCTGCCTGCCTCAAAGTCCTAATCCCTAATATTTTTTTCTCAAAGTTTTTAATAATAGAATGAATTAATGTCAACAAAATTGTATGATTGTTTACAAGATTACACTTGTATAAAAAATACACTTCTCATCTAGCAAATAATGTAAAGAGTGCACGAAAAAAATTAAAAAATAAAAATTAAAAAATAAAAATTAAAAAATAAAAAATAAAAAAATAAAATTTATCATCAAATTTATGAAATTTTTTTATTTTTAATTTATTTAAAATTTTAACCAATTTTTAACATGTAAGATTGACACGTTGTCAAAATGGCAATGTGTCATAATGCCACGTTACCATATGGTAACGTGTCATTCTAACACGTTACCATAAGATGACGTGTCTATTTACCACGTCATCTTATGGTAATGTGGCATTTTTGCCACGTCACCATATGGTGACGTGTTAAAAATAACACGTTGCCAATAATAAGGGTAACATGTTGTAGTTTAACATGTTATAATTTAGTGACGTGGCAAAAACTAATGAACAGTTGCCACATTGCTAAACCCATGAATTTTTGTAGTGGGAATGGAATAATTATTCATATTCCTTAGTTTGGTAACAACATATGTATTCTAATTAGAGTTGAACTAAAATTACCAAAAACACCACCCTTTCTTTTTCTTTTTTTTCTAAAAAAAATTAAAATTTGAAAATTTTGAAAAATTTGAGGAAAAAAAAAAAAGAGGTGGAAAACCTAGAATTGCAGGGGTGGCCGGCAACCCCATTGGATGGTCGGCCACCCCCTGGAGGGACCTGCACCATCCCCAGAGCACCTTAGGGTGGATCCCGAGGTGTCCCGGGTGTCCTTATATTTTCAGTGTAATTATACTGATCATATGCATTCAAGTGCTGCTATGGATTCTATGACAGTTCATGCATGTCGTAGCTTGTATTTTAACTTCACTGTGCTCCTCACATTTTAGATTATGGCCTGCTTCCATTTATATATATAGTCTACTGGAAGAGGCAATTGGAATCTTCATTACTCTGTAAAATGTGTAGTTTAGGATGACATGATTATCCATCCATGTCCTTCTGTCATATTTCCTTTTTCTGCTGTTCTCAATGCTCTTAATGATTATCCATGTCCAGATGACATATGATATAACAACTTGGAATTTAGTGACTGGTGTGGTGGAGTCGTGCCCTTTGTTGGATTTCAATTTTCTCATGGCTTAGTTGGAGAAGAAGGAACTGTTAAGGAAGTAAAAGTCTAAACCTACTTTTTCCTTTATTTTTATTATTATTTTTTTAAAAGAAAAAATAATAATAATGGAGTGAATGTATTAGTGGCCTTAATTGCCAAATAAGATCTTCAAAATCAGGAGCCACCACTACAAAAAAACGATTTTTTATTGACATAGGTTTACTGACGTGTCAGGTTGTCTGACACGTCAGTAAACCCTCCTGACGGGGCGATCCTCGCGTGTTTGATCGTGAAGAATGTGGGTGTCGAGAATTGGCAATTTCCCCCAAACCCAAATTTTAAAAAAACCCCCCCCCTTTTTTCCCCCCCCCCCCCCCCAAAAAAAAACAAAAATTTGGGGAAAACCCCCCCAAAACCCCAAAACCCCTTTTTCCCAAACCCCCAAAAAAACCCAAACCCCCCCAACAAAACCCAAATCTTCCCAAATTTTGCCCCGGACCCCCCCCCCCCCGGGGCCCCCCAAAAACCCAAAAAAGGGCCCCAAAAAAAACCCCGAAAAAAAAAAAAAACAAAAAAAACCAAAAAAAATTTTTGGGTTAAATTAAAATTAAAGGGAAAAGGGGGTTTTTAAAAGAAAAGGTAAAGGGTTTTTTTTTAAAAAATTAAAAAAAAATTTTTTTTCAAAAAATTTAAAAACCCCTTTTTTTTGGGGAAAAAAAAAAAAAGGGGGGGCCAAAAATTTTGGGCCCCCCCCGGGGGGGGGAAAATTTTCCCTTTTTAAAAAAACCCCCTTTAAAAAAAATTTTTTTTAAAAACTTTTGGGGGGGGGAAAAAGGGGGAAATTTGGGGGGTTTTTTTTTAAATTTTCCCAAAAATTTTTTTTTTTTTTTTCCTTTTTTTTTGGGTTCTTTTAAAAAAAAAAAAAAACCCCCGGGGGTTTTTTAAAAAAAAATTTTTTTTTTTTTTTTTGGGGAAAAAAAAAATTTTTTAAAAATTTTTTTAAAAAGGGAAATTTTTTTTTTTTTTTTTTAAAAAAAAAAAAGGGGAA